>JAFBJT010099911.1:286450-298372 GCA_016785325.1 Chascanopsetta lugubris
ATATATAGCAGCAGTCCCCATAGACCAGTGCAGAGAGAGAGGAGAGGGGCGGAGAGGGCAGAGGCAGAGCCCCCCTCCTCTGGGTACAGTTGTCATTAATTGGCTGTGTTTCAGACGCTGTTGTGCTCCAGTTAGTGATGAACACATGCGCACTCATGGGAAAGTTCCTCATCCAGACGTTTAGTGTTGGATCCGTGTGAAGTTGTGTGTTGTTCCATTCAGGATCTGAGGGTTTGAGAGGAGGCAAATGCGTGAGGGGGGTGGGGAGTGGGGGGGGCGGGGGGGCGGAGGCGGCGAGAAGCAGAGACAGGAACAGGAAAGCAGCCATTGACCCCGTCCCCCCCGGGCCCCCCCCCCCCCCCCCCCCCCCCCCCCCCCCGGGGGGGGGGGGGGGGGGGGGGGGGGGGGGGCGGAGGCGGCGAGAGCAGAGACAGGAACAGGAAAGCAGCCATTGACCCCGTCCCCTCCGGTCCCTCCCCCCTCCCCCCCTCCCCCCTCCCTCCCTCTAGTTTTATGGATGGCTTCCAGATGTACGATTGGCCTGTCGGGCTGATTGGGCCGGTGTTGCGTAGTTGTTGTGTTACTGCTGAGCCCCACGCGCAACACTTTTATTTGCTGCTGTTGCACTATTGTCCGAGACGAACCATTCAGAAAACCTTAATGCAAAGGTTAAGAATGGGAGGCAGGATGGATTATATGTATTTTTAAATATGGGGGTTCAGACCAGCTGCAGTGGTGTTACAGGTGTCTAAAGCAGCTGCTGAGACATTCAGGAAAATAGTTTACGTAAGATGAACGAAACGGGAGCATGCAGGTACTTTGCGCTCTGCATGAATTAAGACATTACATCATAGTCTGTTAACTTAGCCGCATCGTCAGCACGTTAACCTGACTACGAAGGCTATTACCGCACTTTAGCTCCCTTTGCATCCAGCTGATTAAAGAAAAGGATCATTCATATTACACATACTCGCACAGTCTCCTTGAGTTTCAAACGATTAAATTAATAAGGAAATGAGCTGCATATTCCGTTAAGAATAAACACAAAAGAGGACTTACAACAGTTATATCACAGATCAGATGATTCCAGTGAAAGCCGTCTGCACTCGAGTGTGTCTCAGGTCACATTTCCTGTCTGCCAGAGTCTAGGCCAGATCAGAACCTGGCAGGAGTTCTGCGTTTGGTGTCCAAACCAGATCCAAGCCCAGTGTTGCTCAACAAACTCAGAGCTAAAGCCAAATATCATTTACAATCCCGGCCCTGACAGATCTGAGAAGGCCCCAGCAGACCAGGGTGGTATCTGCCCGGCGCACTGTGTGTCAAGGGGATCATTGCAATTTGAATATATCGCAGCTAATGCGTAAAAAAATGACAATCTGAGAGGAGAGGAAGAGGATCTTTGTTGTTAAAAGATGAAAGTCGGAGAAAAATAGGGAGAGCCTTCCTTTGTTGTGATGGCGTTAAACAGCGCCGATGACAAACAGAGCCAGAGATAACCTGACTAAGATCATCACTGATGGACTGTGAGTGTCATGATATTGTTTCGTCAATATTCATCCGTCGGATGAAAAGCTCCCTTGGTCCCGAGCCGCGCAGGTTTCATTATGACGAGGACAAAGGCAAAGTGCTGTGGCAATTTCCCCGAGAGGGGGACTCTTTTGTGTGCGACACCCTTGACTTCCTGCGCGGCACTGAATGGGCGCTGGATCTGTCAGGTGGGAGACTCAGGGACACGCGTCGAGGAGGGTCGGGCAAACTCGCACCAAATCCGGGTCTGTTATTGTCCAGGACTCGGAGTGAAGCCGCGATATCAAGCATCCTCTATATTAGTGTTTCCTTTGTGTGCCTGCAACATCACTGTGATCCTCCGCCAACACAACACACACACACACACACACACACACACACACACACACTCAGGTCCTTCTGTCATCTGCAATTTGTCGTGACGTTTTTGTCTGATGACCAGCGTACACACAGATCAAAGACAATGATATGAAATCTGTGTGTGTGTGTGTGTGTGTGTGTGTGTGTGTGTGTGTGTGTGTGTGTAGGAGAGAAAAAGGCACGGGGCTTTCGTTTCTAACTCTGCCTGAGAGAATGAATTATTGAGAGTGATGAACTGAAAATAACGTGGCTGAGGAGAGGAGGTGCAGCGCTCCTCCTACACACTCTCTGCTGGTCACGGGGCAGGCCCATGCGGGCACGTTTACTGGTGTGTGTGGGTGTGTGTGTGTGTGTGTGCGATTAGTGTGTGTGTCCTAAGTCTATAGGAGATGGTGAATCCTTGTGTTCTTGTGGCCTTTTGTCTTGATGGTAAAATAGGCAGAGGAATTAGTCATTCAGTCTGTGCTGCTAACTCCCAACAGACTCCTCCTATAGGACTGTCATGGTATTTCTCTCTCTCTCGCTCACTCTCTCTCTCTCTCTTTCTCTATGTCCCTCGCCCATGACCCTGTTCACACTGAACACACACATGCACCTGGTATCTATTTAATCTGTTTTTAGACTGCAGTATAACAACTCCTCAAAATTAGTGAGCCATCATCTTGGATTACAGCCACAGAGACGTGTGTGTGTGTGTGTGTATGTGTGTGTGTGTGTGTGTGTGTGTGTGTGTGTGTGTTTGCTTTAATTGCACCAAAATTGTGAAATCAATCCCTGTGATTTCTTTTAGGACGGGGTTTGTGTGTGTGTGTGTGTGTGTGTGTGTGTGTGTGTGTGTGTGTGTGTGTGTGTGTGTGTGTGTTCCTGTCAGCCTGAGAGTAAATATTTGTGCAGGGGCTCTGGCGAAGGTCAGGGTCAACGTATGACAGACAGCCCACTGGGAAATAAGACACACATAGGAAGACCGACTCGTGCACACATACACACACACACACAGACACACACACACAGACACACAAGCCATCACATACAAATATAGAGAATAAAGAAGGGACAGAGTTTGATAGAGAACAAGAGAGAGAAAGAGATAGAGGACAGATAGAGGAGGGAAAACAGAGACAGGTAGGGAGAGGAAGAAAAGGAAAAAGAGAGGACGACAGAGAGAGGACAGATATGGACAGAATGAGAGAGACAATGGGGGGGGGGCAACAGCGTCCAGTAGTTCCTCTTGGCCGCTCTCCGTAATTGGTTGATTTCCAGAGAATGGAGAGTAGATCAGAAAGAGTGTACTCATGTGCTTCATGTACTGGACATCGCAAACCAACTCATATCCTGTACAATAGTGTGTGTGTGTTTGTGTGTGTGTGTGTGTGTGTGTGTGTGTGTGTGTGTGTGAAGTCATGAGATACTGTAAACACAGCGAGGGTCTGTCCTGAAATGTCAGTCATGGAGGCCAATGATTTCCATGTGGACACGAGTCGTGTCTTCCTCCGCTCATGTGGTCTTGTGATCGTCCTCCTGCTCTTCCTCTGAAATACTACGTCTCTTTCAGTTTTCACATTTTCTGTCTTGGAAGAGCTAATCACAGATTTAAACACTGACAAACATCATATGATATGCGAGCTCGGAGTTTGAGCACTTTTTGGAAAAGTGGGCTTTGTGAACTCAACCCTGAGAACACAGAGCAGAGGAGGAGTGCAGCCTCTCCTATGCTGAATTGTGAGCTCCTTCAAAATTCACATTTTTCACATTTCCACTCTTTTAAACGAGTCCAATAAATCAATGCACTGGGAGACATGTGCCGTAGTTTAGAGGGGAAATTCAAAATTAAAATTTTGAAAATGATTAGCCAAAGAATTTCAGTCTTTCAAATGAAGTGCAGTTGGTTGAACTGGATTCAATATTCAGGCAGGGATTCAACTATTTGATGAAAGAGACAGAGAAATACATAAACATTTAATTGATATATTCTTTTTTCCATCTAAACCCTGACACATAAAAGAGGAGAGAGAGCAAGGAGAGAGCATGTTTCTATCCACTGATAATGAGTCAACGAAAGGCAGGATCGACAGATGGAAACAATATATTGTGCCTATATTGTACAACTGTCTGGTACTTTTCTGAGGACAATGTGACCGACAAGCTCCTCGCCTGATGAGAAACTGTCCTTAAAGATACAGTTTGTAGGAGTAAGTGACATCCAGTGGCGAGGTGGCATGATGCCTCATGAACAGATGGTAGCCTTTAGTTTTCATTAAGTCTATGAAGGTGTTTACACTGTCCCCCCTGGAGACCTGCTCCTCGTCTTATATAAAGGACAAACTCTACAGTCAACCATTTATTCTGATGTGGGACCGTTTAGTCACTTGGTTTCCTCTCATTTTAACTGGTGGGGATTTGACTTAAATCTTACACACTGGACCTTTAACCACCAGAAATATACATCTCATGAAAGTCACAACTATCTGACTAAAAGTGTGGTGAAATCTTGATTTTAAAATGTCAGACTTAGTAGTTATATTTGAATAGATTCACATTTTCTTCCCTTGTTTCTCTGTATTCAAAGTGTTGTTGTTGTTGTTGTTGTTGTTCTGAGCTGCAGCTTGATTGGAAGCCTGAGAATCATGAATACTTGTGGCTCCCACTTGTTCCCAATCAAACCACATTTGCAAACTTGCTTCATTCGACTTAAAAGCTGCTCTTTTTATTTCAACATTTCATATTTCTTTCCACATGCAATTATTAGCTATTCAATTTAAAAAAAATAGAGAATTATAAAGGTTCTAATCATCATGTATCCTCTAATCTAATGTTGTAACTGACAGAGACCATGGTCTGGACCAATGATGTCATGCAAATGATTTCATGACTTCGTTGATGTGATGGCTGAGGCTGAATCACCCAAACATGTGGTGAAGAGAACATTTGACAACTTACTGAGGATTTAGAGTTGCAACATCCTTTAAAAGTTGAGAGTTACACACTTATTAAAGGATAAAGTGTGTGCACGTGCGCGCGTGCGTGTGTGTGTGTGTGTATGTGTGACAGGATTAGTGGTGATGGTGAATATTATGGTGTTAAAGGTTGTTATGAAGTCCGATTAGGGATTAGTGGATCTCAGCAGGCGGCTGGATCCTGGTGTGGACATCTCTATTCCTTACACACACACACACACACACACACACACACACACACACACACACGCAGTACTTCCAGGTTGCTGCCGATCTTCACTCGCCAATATTCAGTGAGGCCATCCTCACACGTAACACATAATGACTTGTTTGCACCCCGATATGTGTGGCATGTGAAGACATGTCAATTCTACCAAAAGCATGTTTCACGGACGTGTACACACAAACACACAAACACACAAACACACAAACACACACACACATACAGATGCGACCCTGGTGGCTGTAAAGGACGTCACATCCAATCTTGTCAGATTTCTCCAGTGACGCTTGATGTATCAATTTTTAAGTAGCTGGCCTCAACTAACACACACACACACACACACTACACACACTACACACATACACAACGCACACACACACACACACACACACACACACACACACACACACACACACACACACACTCAAACAAGCCGCTCTGTGCTCCCGGAGCGGTGGCACTCGAGGGGTACTAGAAGGGTTCCATCTTGAAAGCCTGTTGCCATGGTGACCATTATGGAGCTCGTCTCCCCTGGGCCAGCAAGCTTTACACAACTTCCCTCTCAGAAGGACACACACACACACACACACACACACACACACACACACACACACACACACACACACACACACACACACACACACACACACACACACACACAGACATACACATTCACTGTATACCACCCGCACTCATCCACAAACACTAGTTGTCTCTTCTTTATGGCCTTTACGGTGAAGCTGGGGGGGGAGCCAATGTTTGACTTGGACCAAGTGAAGCAGAAACACAACAATTAGCAGCTGAAGCAGGAAGGACATCTCAAAGACACATGGAAGAGAAGAGGAGGAGACTCATTGATAAGAAAATAATCAAATTGTTCAAACTAAGAGTGTGAGGGGTGAGCGTCACTCTTTGTCTGTTTGGAAAATCTGCATGGGTCCTTTCTAATTATTGATAGTGCACAGTGTCGCCTTCAGATAAGATGATACTCATCAATAAGATCAAACATGGTGAGTGCAGTGCTGTTTGCTCGCCTGTTCCGTAACATTTGAACCATCCTCGCCGACACTCCTCTCTCACACCTCTCTGAGTCACCTTCATGTTTGCTCACCCCATCACCACAATAGACTGAATTAATTATGCAGTAAGCTTTATAATGTTTCCTGAAATAGCTTCCCCTGACGTGAACCCGTGCCGTCATCAGCGTCTGTCGTTCACTCAAACAAAGCCAGGAGTTTGAGCCTGATGCAAAATCCCACCATTAAACATTTAGGTCGTCATAGTTTAGGTTCTAGATTTAACAGTAGTGGCTTTGCATCACATATGCATGGCAGTCATTCTGCTCACTGACACCTTTAACAGTGTTTGGATTATTGTCACACCAGCATGTGTGAGTATCTGTGGACATAGTAAATACTAGGAGATGTTGGGTTCCTCTTGTTGGACCTCTGTGAGATGTGTTCTGTTCATTTTATACCGAGGTGAGACTGTGGACTGGGGATAAAAAGGAAAATAATATTCTATTTGAAAGGCTGACAAATTGAAACGGCACTATTCAGGATCCATTCAGGGCCATTATAAAAACATGGTGGTGAAATATGGCGACCATTATCTAAACATTAAGGGCTCATTCAAATGGAAATTATTGAATCAATTAACATTAATGTGCCCTAAAAAAATAAATACATATAATTATATATACTTTATTTGTACCAATTGATGGCTTTCATCACAGATACAGATCAACAGTATTTGTCAAAATCAATGAAAAACAGATCAAAACGTTCAGATTCCAGTTTGTGAATGTTCATCTGTCTCTGTTGTTACGTCCTCGATAAACCTGGTTTATGAATAGCAACGAGGTGGGAGATGCTAATAAGGAAGCGAGGAATCATGAGAGAATTCCCTGAGCGTTCATTAGCACAATTAACCCCCGGTATCACACAGTCATTTCGCTTAAATGCTAACGTAAATATATTGATTAACGTATTGATTAGGCGATAATCCGTTGCATATATTTGGAGTCTGGGAACATGTAATATTTCCATCATACGTTCCAATAAAATAATACATCTGCATATGTGATCCAAACAAAAACAAGAATACATGGAATGGCGCGGCAGTGGGTGATCTCAGAGCGCCGGGGGGGCGTCTCCCATGGGGTCACAGTTGGGCTGTTCCCTTCTCAATCAGCATGTGGTGACGGAGGGTGTGTCCTGAGCATCAGTACTAGATCATATCTAAGAGCTATCGATTGGCATAAATACACTGAGTCTCTCTCCTGACCAGATGAATATTTAATGAGACACTGGATCTGAGGCCAGTCCACGACTTTGGAAGGAACACGTACGCTCACATCTCACACATTCACACACACATTGACACACACATTCACACACACACACACACACACCCAACACAACATCGCCAACCGGGGCTGAGGGTGATGTAAATGTGTGTTTTACATCTAAACCTGTCTCCTGTGCGAGTCTGTGTTTGTGTGAGCGTCGCCGCTCAGCCATCTTGTCCCTTTTCATAACTGTGGTAAATCATTAATCATAAGGGAACCAAGTCAAGTAACACGTTTCCCATGGGGCAGACAGTGGAAGTAGCTGGAGAGGAAAAGAGAACGAGGTAAGAGGGGGAGAGAGAGAGAGAAAGAAGAGAGGGAGGAACTTGGAGAGAGAGAGAAAAAGTGGAGTGAGAACGAGGTGGAGAAGCAAAGTGGAAAACAGCAGAACAAGAGAGGGAAGCTCCACTCGGAGGGGCCAAGCTCTTATTCTCTTCTTCTTCTTTTTTTTTTTTTTTTGATCGGGCAGTTGTTGGGACGCCAGGCCTGGCATGGGCCGTCCTGCCTGTCCCCTCAGCACCGGGGTCCTTTGTGCCTCGGTGGCAGGCCGGCACCCAGAGCCAGGACTCTCCGGATGAAACGTCCCCGGAGAGAAGCGGCTTTTTTCAAACCTGCTCGCACAACGCAGCCAAGAGGAACACACACACACACACACACACACACACACACACACACACACATACACGAGCACAGCACATAGGCACCCATTACCTTGGAAGTTGACAGCAGCGAGGAAAGAGAGCACAAACCCTTCGAGAATTATCACTCCCTTCTTTCTTTCCTGCCTTCCTTTCGTTCTCTCTATTCCACACCTTAACACACACACACACACACACACACACACACACACACACACATCCCTTTTCCAGTGTTCTTTCAAGTCTTTTGGGGATTGTGCTAGTGGACTTTGCTCCCCGATGATGAATGATTTGCCTAAAAATACTGTCTGTATGCGAGCGAGTGAGCATCACAGCGTCCAGGTGGAGGAGCTTTACCTCCACAGTGAGGAATCACACTACTTTTAGGCCACTTTTCCATTCGTCTACCCACACATTAACCACAGCCTTGAAAAGAGGGGTGTGTGTGTGTGTGTGTGTGTGTGTGTGTGTGCGCGCAAGAGTGATAATTTACAGCCTTTCTGGGACAAGTGACATGTAGCTTGATTAAATCCGTGACCTTCACCACTGGCACAGGCAATCAGCGAGCAAACACACACACACAAACACACACACACACACACACACACACACACACACACACACACACACACGCGCGCACACACACATGCTTGTTGCATATTTAACACCTCACACACCTACGCTCAGCATATACGGACATGCAATCTGCACCTGGCGGATTGCATCCTACCATTGATCCAATCGATTCACGGAATACACATAAGCGCGCACACACACCTACACACACACATTCTCACACCCACACACACACTCACAGGGCAGCAGCTACTACTCATTCCCCTTACACGGGGTCTTGTACACAGCAATGCTGTTTACCAGCGTGGCAGCAGAGCCCTGTGCGAAGAGCAGGCGGCCTGTGAATGTATAAATAAATAGGTGAGTAATCTATATTCAGATGAACCAAAGGGAAAGTCAGGAATTCCATTTTACTGCCTCGCATTCAAAAGGGAAATCACTCTGGTCCCTGGTTTGTTTCCGCATGCCGCCGCCGCCGCCGCCTCGGAGCACCCGCACCGTTTCCCCTCCCCAGTTTTTACGACTCCACCATTAAAGACTAATACTCAGCCACAGCAGAACTCATGTAATGTGGCGGAGCCTGTTCGTGTGAGTACAGCTGTGTGGGGTTGTTTTCTCCCCCGATTACCCGAGGATCTACTGCTTATACGTATATAATAGTGGCACTGGCATGTCGGTGGGCTGCTGCACTTTGTTGTTATGGTGCGAGACCCCGCGGCTGTTCAGCCCGATGCGTCACCACATATTAGATCAGAGTTGGTTTCCTTCCGCTTTGCCATGGGTGCTGCGCGGCACATCCGATGACCGATCGGTGTCTGTCGTGCCTTTGATGTAGCGTAACTCCTCATGCCATCATTGTGACCTTGTGTTTGCTCATCTGATCTCAAATGTTATTGGGAAAACAATAGTTTCTCTAGTGTTTTCTTGGCCATTTGAGCAAATAAACAGATTTTTATGAATGATTACCACCTGAAATACTGGAAACTGCCCAACGATATGATGAATGGGAAATGGTCTGTGTTCATATAGCAGCGCTTTATCAGGTCTTGAAGACCTCTGAAAGGGCTTTACAGCACAGTTTACATTCTCCCAGTCACACAAACATTCACACAGGATCTCTGTGCAGCTCTTTGTATCTATGAGTCCATGGGACAAGGTGGCGTTCAGGGTCTTGCCCAAGGACAACTCAGCATTTGGATTGGGGGGAGGCAGGAATTGAACCCTGACCTTCTGGTCGGAGGACAGATCCTCTAACCCCACAGTCACAGCTGCCCCTAAAACTATAGAGTTTAGGATGAATGTTATCAACGATCTCTGTCTGTGATCGATGTTTCAAAGGTGCAGTCCGGCCAAAAACCCGAAGACTGGAAAACCCTGAGCCTTTGTTTCAATCCTCGGAGATGATCTGACTTCCTCTGTTACTTTCTTTCTTCACGTCGCTGTGTTTCCAAGCGTTTAATGATGACTTTGGCAAGTGTAATGTCATGGTAACCGATGCAACGACATCCACAACTGCAAAAACAAGAGCCGACATGCTATAAAGCGGAATTATCCCTAAAAGCATTTGAGGCCATGTGGGGATTTCTGGCAGGACTTGACCTCTCTACTTCCAAGGTGTACGAGGAGTGGAAAACCTCAGCTTTTAAAGCTGTCAAACGTCTGGCCTTCATCATCATCATCATCATCATCATCATCATCACCATCACCATCACACATTATAAAGAACTCTGGAGGGGAATCACCCAGCTGTGACCTTTCAGAGCATTTCTCAGTTTACTCCCTCCAGCACACGTGGACCCTGTGAGTGAAGTGACCGCTCTGACCCCGTGTTCCTCTGTCCCTGTGCTCAGCCTGCAGACCCGGCACCTACAAAGCTTCCGCCACAGATGCCTACTGCACCAAATGTCCTCCTCACAGCTCGTCCTCGCAGGAACAAGCGGTGGAGTGCGTGTGTGAGAAGAGCTTCTACCGCGCCGAGACCGACCCGCGCTCCATGGCGTGCACACGTGAGTACCGGCGGATAGGAAACACTGGCGCCCGCTCAAACACATGCAAATCGTATTAGCTGCGAGCGCGAGCGGTAATGGAGACGGAGGCAGGGTTTCCTGCCTACGCGCCGCGCACACCGTTCGCATATTTGCATTTGGGTGTTTACATTTCGCGTTGCACAATGGCGCACAGTGGTAGTCATTGGATTACATCGGGTTTGATGAGTCTGTGGGGTGCTGGCTGCAAGAATTGACATTCCGTGACTGGTTTTCGTTTATTTATTTATTTATCTGTAATCCTTTCATCCGCTTCTTCGTCTGCTATTCGATGACTAAACACTAGATATACAGATGTACGTATGACGCACATACACACAAACACACACGCGATCAATGTTTGCCAGTTGCGGTCGCTGCCCAACGTGAGATGAGATATGACATGAGAAACCTGATATACAGGAGGTGAGTCTCATTGTCTGGCTGCTTCCCCTCATGCACATTCATACGATACTGACTCAGTATAAAGACTGACATGATATAACAAAACAACTCAAAGTACAGGCAGCCGAACATGCCCTCTCCATGTTAGCAGACGGGACAGAGACGAACGTAAAAAGGGCATGGGTTACGAACGACGTTTTGTTTTAATACGTTGTTTGATGATCGTGAAAATGGCCGAGGTCATGTGACTGACGGATGAGCTGACTTCAGACCCAGTCCCACTTTCTGAGCTGCAGTGCTCATTTAACCAGCAGCAGCCCAGGGTGTTATCACTCTGTCTAACAACACAGTCCTTGGCCTGACTCTTCATCATCTGACAGAACACAATGAAAGAAGTGTGTTTTCACAGTGCACCCCATCGTGGAGGAGGCTGCACCCATGAGAAATGTCACTTCTGCTCCCAACAATACTCATTTCCAGGTGTCACTTGGATGAAAGGCGAAAAAGCAACAAAAGATTTCTGAGTCAGCAAAATAGCCAAACCACCTGAGAATCAGATTTGCAAGACTAGCAAAAAAACAACAACAAATGGCGGTGCATGCATCTTAAGATCGGCAGAAAAATTCGGAATAAGACAAACACATGGAGGCACGTGAGAGGAAGGTACAGTGATAGAGCGACTGAACTAGGGACATGCGGAAGACCTCTCACACACTCTTACATGTACACACACACACACACACTCAAACCCATTATCAGGTGATGGTAGATTACACTCATTAATCAGTGCAGCAGGTGAGATGTGACAGGTGTTATCAGCTGGAAATGAGGAGCGGTGTGTTCAAATATGTATGGCTGCACACAG
>JAFBJT010099911.1:302497-317428 GCA_016785325.1 Chascanopsetta lugubris
CCACAGCACACCCTCTGTGTGTTGAACATTTATAAAATTGGTCAATTCCAACACTGCAAAAGGTTTCATTTGGACTTTGTGAAATATACAATGACTGACCTGCTGTGAATATGTAATTAGCGCCAGAGTATCGCGCTCTGTCTTTTGCTTTTCCCAGGGACTGTCTGTGGCTGTGTTTGCTGAACAGTGGCACCAGTGTGGTGGCTGGGTTCGCAGTTTTCTCAGTGCTGGGGTTCATGTCTCATGAGCAAGGCATTCCCATCTCGGAAGTAGCCGAATCAGGTACGATGATAAATAAATAATAACCATATCGTGACCATAACGGCGATCCGAGGACAATAAAGGGGGGTGGGGGGGGGGGATGTCTCCAGGTCCAGGCCTGGCCTTCATCGCGTACCCTCAGGCCGTCGCCATGATGCCCCTGCCTCAGCTGTGGTCCGTCTGTTTCTTCGTCATGCTCATTCTGCTGGGCCTGGACACGCAGGTAGGACACAGCCGGGGTCTTTGGGGGAGGGTGCCGTGAGAGAGCCCCCTGCCCTCACGCTGCCCGCTCTCCTCTGCGCGCAGTTCGTGGCCATGGAGGTGGTGATCACATCCGTCATAGACATGTTCCCCGTGGTGATGCGCAGAGCGGGCCGCCGGGAGCGCTTCCTCCTCCTCTTCTGTCTGGCGTGTTTCTTCTCGCAGCTCCTCATGGTCACCGAGGTCAGACCTTCATCTTTAGATCCATTTCCAGCCCGTGTCAGGGGTTCGTTGTCAAACTATATTATTTATTATATTATTATATTTCTTATTGTGCGGTGTCAAATTGGTTGGCGATGTTGTGCTTGATTTGCCGTTGTATTTTCTGATTTGTTGCTGTTGCCTTTTGCTCTTCAGGGCAACCGTGATGGCAACAATTTTCCCAACAACGACAAATAACTCAAAGCATTAAAAGGCACGAGCAGTTTTCCATATAAGTGACATTTGCAGTTGCGTATAAAGCAGATAACGCGTTTGTTTCCAGGGAGGGATGTATGTGTTCCAGCTGTTTGACTACTATGCCTGTAACGGAGCCTGCATCCTCTTCCTCTGCGTGTTTGAGACCCTGGCTCTGGGATGGCTATTTGGTAAGTGTTACGGTACATCCCATAATATCAGCTGTATCAGCGGGTAACCCCCCGGAACCCAGGCTCATTCACCACCGCGTGCAACAGTGCACGTGGCTGGCTTAACGCTCGTTTTGTGAAGCGAAAATATTCAGCTTCGCGCGACATGCAACTTGAACACTAGGGGTCGCTGAATCCCACAGGCTGTACCCCACAAACCACTGCCCTTTAAACATCACAAGGTCCTTACAACACACACCTGCTCTCATCTGCACACTTCATCTGCCCCTCAGGGGTCGAGCGGTTGTATGACATCATCGAGAACATGACGGGCATGAGGCCCAACCCATACTTCAAATACTGCTGGCTCTACATCACGCCACTTGTCTCACTGGTAAGTCAGTTATGAATATCCTCATTCAAAATAATTGTATATATATATATATATATATGTATATATATATATATATCTGCAAAGGTACTAAATGTATTTTCTCTCATTGGTTTTTCTCAGGGTTCGTTTATATGCTCATTAGTTGAGTATCAGCCTCTGACCTTTAATCGCTGGTACATATACCCTAAATGGGCATACGTGTTGGGCTGGGTACTGGCCCTGTCCTCCATCTTGACTGTGCCAGGATGGGCATTCTATAAACTGGGGACTGGAACTGGGAGCGTCAGTCAGGTAGGACAAGGAAAAAAATGCATAGCGCATCTCGATGGTTGAACACTGTTAATGGGTCATTTTTTGCATTTGCTTCTACACGAGTGCAATAAACCCATTTATCTAAATGTGTGCTTACCATACCAGTGAGGTCATCTCCGCTGAGGGCTGTTGTTTGCTTTCCAGCGTTGCCGACAACTGTGCCGACCTGACCCCGACTTTGCGTCGGCCACAGACAGAGAGGACAAGCTGCAGCGCATCAGAGGGGAAGAAATGCGACAGTTCACGGACTAATGTGGAAACCAGACTGACCTAAATCAGCGTGAGCTCACCTGCCCTGCAGGTATCAGGTTGACTTTAGGCAAGAACACGTACAGATTAAAAGTACATCCCTCAATCGTTAACAGAGCCGTGTTGAAGTATATTTGGATATTAACATGGAACTGGATCTGTTCCAAACGGCCACGGAAATCACTTGGGCAGTGTCTCGTTATTCTGCCAACAAAGGTACAGTGAGATAACTGACAAAGACAAAGTCAAATATCATCCAATACAGTGAGGGGTTAATCAGTTATTCTTTTTCTTTATCTGTGATTGTTTTACAGTTATGAATCGTAGTTTTGCTTTTCTACGGTGCATTTTAATGTGAAGTACATTAACTCTCCTTCACCAGATGTGCCATGCTTATGAATACACCCAACCCAATAAACACCAAGACAATGATCCCAGACTCACCATCTGTTCCCTACTTTCATCCAAAATTAAGGGTCAGTTTTTGATCTAGAATTTAAATAAATAGGAGAAAAACGTTATTTCTGAACATTATATCGTAGACAGAGAAAATAACTTCAATACACTTCATTCAGGATTATGTACACTCACTGTCAACCAGTATCGCACAGTTTGAGAAAGATCATACTGCACACCGACATGATTTCATTTCATGTATTGCTTTATTTGAATACATTAGAATTATGAAAAAACTGTAATGTATAAACACTGACAGTTCAGAGATGTGTGCATTGCTGGCAGTGCTTTCCGTCATACACACACACAAGCAGAAAGAGGTGGAAGAAAAATCACACGCATACCAACATGCATAAGAATCACTGAGTCAGCATAGTTTTATACATAAACATAGTCAAGGTTTGCAAACAGTGCTACAGCTATGAATACAAAAGGACAGCCACAAACACAGTCCGTGGCTTTGGTGCAAACAAAAGAAGAATCGTTCAACTGGAAATGGATGAGAAAGTGCTGCATGAGGAGAAATGTAGAAAACCAAACGTCTGGAATTCGATCGTAAGTCTGTGGACGGACTGCTTTCATTTTCGCGAGGCATATGCCGTGAATTGAATGAAGGCGTTAGCATCGCGACGTCATGTGTGGTCAAGAGTCCGTAAGGCTTCTGTTGGGGAAGAGTTTGGAAACAAGTCCTTGCAGCAGTCCAGTGCGATGCGGCCAGTGATGGCGCAACATGAGGATCCCTGTTATTCCACAGATTACCTGCTTCTTTTGAGTGCCGCTTTTCTTGTCGCTGGCGTTGTTTTCAAGGCACCGATTGTCTCCGGAGAGGGAAGATACGGGAGACAACGGTGGCATCGAAATTCAAGGGCTGCATCCTTTGTGGGACGGAGCCATTTCAAAAGGCTTCTTATGATGCAGTTCAGAAGCGAAAAGGGTGACTCCTGCCACACCCGATCCAGCAATTTTGCTTTGTCGAAGAGTGATGAATATCGCCCCGTGAACTTGTGAAGAGAACGAGGGGGCACTCAAACCTCAGCTCTTGGCCCCCCTTTACTGAAGTTCAGATACAGCAATAAGGGCAGGACCAGGTGGAATTCTGTTTCATCTCTCTTTAGTCTTTGAGGTGGACACCACCCACAAATCCCCCTCCTTTGTGTACCATGCCCACCACAACCTGCGAGGGACGCAGCCTCCGACTTGCTTGAGAATTCTCTGACATGGATTGTTCCCATTTTTCCTGAATTAATTCATGTGAAGACAAAATGACCAGCTGTACAAAGGATGGTGGCAAGTGTCCTTTTTCCTCTTGAGGAGACATTTTCTTTTATGTTGTATATTTTTTTTCACATTGTCCTTCTTGTAGCGTGCAAGCAGCTAACACACCCAGCTCAGAGGAAATGAACAAATCAACTTGAAAAAGAATGATTCTAATGTTCAGTAAGTTCTAAATGAATCAAGTATTATTAACCAAAACGTTTTTTTTTTTAAAGCGAGATATTCAAACAGAACACCTGGATCGCACTCCTACTCAAGGCACTGCTGTTTGTGCTAACCAGTCGAACTGTCGGGAGGCGTAAAGGTGTCTTTTCCACTGGACACGACTTTCCTGCTTTGTTCCGATTGGTTTAATACGAGACGGTTCTGGTTGAGGTCCAGTAAGGCAGTGAGACGATGAGATAGTGGCACGTCGGAATTCTCAGTAGCTGGTGGGCTGCTAGTGTCACCCGTGTTCGAACTTTCAAGATGGCCAGACGAGTCTGGATGAGGCAGGCTTTGTATGTTCTGCAGGTGCCAGAGGTTGGGGTACTTGCAAGACTCAAACATGGCTCGGTGCAGACGCTCCCAGGCTGCGTTGGTGTTCAGGTCGCGGGTCGGGTTGTTGGCGGTCTGGCACAGCAGCTCCGTGTGCTGGCGTAGTTGGGCGATGTCTTGCTCGGTGGCATTGCTTTGGCGCAGCAGCTCCTTGGTGCGCAGCGTGATGTCTAACAGACCCGACTGTCTGAGGATATCGACCGTGTTGAGGAAACGGCGGTGCCGAGCATTAGAGGTGTTTCTGTGGGGTCCTCTGGATGCAAGGAGGGCGGAGGGGCTCGCGCTGTGCTCTCGGGGTGTAGATGTTGAGCCCTGGATTGAGGAGGTTGTGGGAAAGGTGGAGGAGGATACAACATTCCCCGGTGAAGACGAACACGAGTCAGCCAATTTGGGTTGATTGTTAAGGTGCTGCTCAAGCGGACCCCGGGACCCCCGTGTGCTGTCGCTCTTGTGTTCTGTGCACACTCTCTTGCTCAGATTTTGCGATTCATCGTTCGATGAGGATTTATCAGGCGGCTTCTTGCTGGGGTGTGGTGCAATGCGGGGATAGGAGTTATAAATAGGCAAGTATGTGCCATTTATTTTCTTGCCTGTGGTGTTGGGCTTCCGGCACGAGGGCTTGTGGAGCTGCACCGTGGGCGGCATCAAGATGGGCTGTTGGCAAATGATCTCTGGGGGGCGGCTGCCTTTGTGTCTCCAGAGCAGCTGACCTTTTTTCTGGATCGTGTCCGGCTGAAGGGACATGGAAGAAGAAGGAAACGAGTACAAGACGAGGCCAAAACAAAGACCCTAACGGAAACCTAACTCTCAGACAACTGTACGCATCTGTCCAGATTATTGATTGAATGGATTCTCTGGGAAGTGGGGAGACTTAAGTCTGGAAATGACCAATAACAACGTGAATGCCCCACATTTGTTTACACTCAACCCCAGAGTCGGTGTCACTGAGCACTTGGAACTGTAGGAAGATAAGGAATGTGGTGGTGCAAGGTGAGTAACATTTATTAGTGTCAATATCGCTCATTCTGATAAGGTGAGAAAACTACGCACAAAGTTGTTTAGTGGGTAAAATCATATTCATATTTAGGTTAATTTTTAAACAATCCACACCCATGCCTGAAGGATTCCATGTGTAAAAATGAGGATGTAATGATATCATTGCTATTGGTATATTCATTGATCGTGATTACAAAATAATCATTCTCATTTCAGTCTATACTCAGCCTATTATTCAACTTTGAAACTCTGCTCGTTACTCAACGTACATGTTGAAAAACATCATGAGCCTGAGAGCAGAGAGAATCTTTTCCCAGTGTCACTGTTTGTGCCAACACCTTCCCTACCTGCTTCTGCACCATGTTGTTGATGATGTAGATGGGTTGGAGCTCTGCCCCGGCCAGCA
The DNA here is from genome assembly GCA_016785325.1 of Chascanopsetta lugubris. Classification (NCBI taxonomy): domain Eukaryota; kingdom Metazoa; phylum Chordata; class Actinopteri; order Pleuronectiformes; family Bothidae; genus Chascanopsetta; species Chascanopsetta lugubris. The sequence goes on from JAFBJT010099911.1 coordinate 308,211, forward strand.
GCAAGGTAGGATTCCCAGCATTCCCTTGCCTGCATTCCTGGTTCTGGTCGGGCTGTGATGATTGGGTGGACTCGCCACCTCGGGGCCGGTTTTTGTCACCGTGTTGATCCTCCACATCTGTCTGCTGCCAGTCTGAGCCGTCTGCAGAGAAGACACGGCCGTGTTCACAAAGGGAAAGTTAAGTTGTTGTGAAAAAAAGTTTTTTGCAATTTCTATCCTAGGACACAACACACTCTACTCACATAGCCCTGAAGCACAGAATGACCAAATAGTGCCACACAAGTAAGCAGAGGTGACAGCGTTAGGGAGAAAGGTGTCAAGCTGCTGCACAGACTGGTGAGGAAAGACGAGTTTGTGGTGAAATAATTTCATTTAACTTTTAATGTCAACCAGCAGTGACTTCAACAGTTGAAGTGGAAGTCTTTGACTGCCTCTGTTAGTCTGAATTTCACAACAATGAATTCAGCTTTTTTTTTTGGGGGGGGGGGGTTTAGTTTAGGTTTTTATAATGTATCATCATTTTGAATAATTCAAACATATATTAATGTTTAACGAGGATTAATTTAGTGTCTTTGTATCTAACTAATATCGACGGGAATCGAAACACAACAACCTTACAGGGCAATGAAGCCAACACATTATCATTTTAAAGTCATAGTGAGTGAGTTACATTTATGGCCCAGTAGTGGGACATTCTCTTCAGGAGGTCAGTCATCTGAACTCAGTTGCCCTTGGTTCTTCTTTGTTCTGGAGTCAATTCAAACAACAGTTATTCCTTCGGTAGTTGACATTACCATAGTAACATTTATCGTGGCCCATTTTACTTGACTTTCAGGACAATGCAGCAAGTTAATTATCCTCTTTTACAACCAAGGCTACCATATAGGTTTTATGACCCATTAGTGAGACATGTTTTGGGAAAGTCGGACACCTGAACTCAGAAGACCTGAGCGAGACGGTATCATTCAGTTATGGGCAGCCTGCTTTTATCAGGTTTGGTTTGACACAAAATAAGTATTTACCTGTGACACTCAGTCACAAGGTAAACAAAGATATACACCGTATTTGTAGAGTAAACTCACAAGTCATGGTCAAGAATGTGTATAACTCTCATTACTCCGACTACAATAACCTTAATATTCAAATGTGGGAGCTTGAAATAAGGCAATACGTGTCTAAGGATGCAACTGTTAAAATCAGACTTCAGCGCTATTATGCGAAAGCATATGCTGCAAAGACTTTGTTTTCTCTGTGATGGCAATTTCACTCATTCTCTGGTTACATTTCCACCACGTCGACTTCAACTCACCAGAGTAGCCCGAGTCTTTCTCTGAGCTGCAGCGGGAGCTTCTTCCACTAGAGTTGTCGGCGTTTTTAGTTTCTTGCATCCCCAGCAGAGTCGCGCTGTTGCTCTTATCTTTGGCATTCTTGCTGGATGAGACAGCAGGACTACGCTCCTTTAGGCGAGGCTCTTCCTTTGGCATATTGGACACTGATGAGAGAACGCAGCAGTGAAATAGTAAGAGATTTTAAGATGGAAAACACTTATAAATACTTCCTACATAATCATTCCACAGCTAGCCTCATCTTTGAGCAGTCTGTGAATACTATTTACCCGAAGTTGATTTGTTTTTGCAAAGCTTTACACTATTGAAATAGTATTTAATCTTTTCTCCACAATAATCCACGACCACACATGTAGAGGATTTATCAGTTTGTGTGATGGAGTGTGACTCAAATGCACACGATGACAACCATCAAAATGACTCTAATAAAACATTGGACCAAAAAAATGAAATAAACAAAAACAAGAGAGTTCAACTTGGATTAAAATGACTAGTAGCATAAGATTACAAGACTGACAGAACAGGATCACAAACTAAACTGCCCACACAACCTCTACAGAATCCTTTTGTTCCACAAAACCATACACAAGAACCAGCAGTGGTATGTAAACAAAACAGTGACGGGCATGTACCTGTAGTGAATCAAGGTACAACGCTCCTTTAGTTTAGATACGACAGCAATCAAGGTATTTCAGATTCTTTAAAGACCAGGTTTTCATCCAGAGGTGTCTGACTCAGTCTGGGAACTCACCAGCCAGAATCCCTCTTATTCTAGATGTCCTCGCATGACATTAGATGCTCTGTAATGAGTTATTTGTCTGGGGGAGGTAGGTGAGATAAGGAGGCTGACACAAGGACAGGGTGGTTGATAAACACATTTGAGTCAGTGGCTGCAGCACCGTGCAAAATTGCTTGTGCACAAGACCTGCGAGTCATATTTGACATGTATGATAAGATCATGCACGTCATTGTCATGGGATTTTTTTTAATTGTGTACAGAAGGTTCCGAGGATGAAAATGTTCAACCAGGTCCCTTAATTTTTTATGAAAACATGAGGCATGAACACAAGAACAACCCCTGTATTGTTGGGATATAGTTTTTAGATATAAGCAAGATATTAGAAATAAGCAAGATTTCAAAAAAGGCCCTGGTGGTGGTACAATGTCTTGTGACTACTATTCCAGTTGATATCACTAACCACGTCAGTCTTGAGATTAGATTTAAAGGTGCCGTGTGTACGATTTTGGTCATTTTGTCACTTCTAAAAATATTACAAACCAACACTATACATATTGACATTTTCATGAATTTATAATCTCCACAATGTTTTTGTCATTACCCTTTAATGAGCCTGTTAATGTATATTTATATAAGTAGGTCCTCTCTATGGGGGCTGCCATGTTTTTACAGTAGCCCAGAGTGGACATCATTGCCAAGTTCCAATGGTGTGTTCCCAGTGTCAGGGCTAAATTTTCCAACCAGGCCTTCTCCATCAGGTCATCTCACCATCCCTCACTTCTGATTGGCTCAAATAATTTTCTCCACCTCTAACTGGTGTGTGGTGTGCGTTCTGGAGCAAAACAGCTGTCGTGCATCACCCAGGTGGGTGCTACACACTGGTGGTTGAGGCGAGTCTACTCTTCTCTGTAAAGATATGAATACAATCAATTATTGTTTCTATTATTATTATCATCATCATCATCATAAGTGGTGATGGAGTAGTTCTTTTGGAGATGGCAAGACATGACAGCACATAGGAGGCTCTGAAGATGAGCGTGCACTTTGACTGCAAAGATGGACTCGGGCTGAAACAGAGGAGGCCTCAGAGGCAGAAACACACCAGCTCAAGTCCAAGTCCGACTCATCTAAAGACTCATCTGAAGATAAGAGCGGACAGGAGATGGGTGAAGCAGCTGCGGGGTGGACTTCAAAAAATGGAAAAATATTTTGGTCTCCCACAAACACTGCAGTGCTCTGCTACAACTCTACCGCCAGAGGTTTGATCCCTGGACCTACACACTATGCAACTGCCCAAACCCCACTGGCTCTTCAGTTTGGGCTTTGTGTTTACTGGACAAAAAGGAATCTACATCTAAGCCTGGAGTGAGAAATCAGGACGGAACTTTTTCTGGGCTACAATGTCCCACAAGAGGTTTCACCACATCAGCTGAACAGTGTGTTCTGATGAACAGCTATTCCAACACTGACGCTGTGATGACAAGCAGGCTGCTTTCTGCAAGGTTGGATTGTGACAGCGGCCCATGATCTGTGAGGATGGATCGTGTGACGTTGATGCGTTGCAATTTCTAACTGACTGATCAGGAAGTGGGTCCTGGATCATGGCGCTGAATTGTGATGGATCCAGGATCAAGATGGACTTATCACCATGACTGCAGTGTACCAGCATAAACTATCTGAGCGGTCCAATTCTCTTTTGGTTCTTGCTGCTGACGTACCTTAACTTATCGCATCTTGGTTGTTGCTATAATGCTTCTCGTTTTTATGTTTGAATTCTTACAATGCAGTGTCGCTTTCCTAGAAGACTTGGACATGAATGACACACACACCCACACACCTTTTTCCCCCATACAGACCATAATCAAACATCATTTCAGGGTCATAGCAGCCGTGCAGAAAACCGTAAAATATTGTCTGGTGGTCAAATATAAAAATATATAAAAGTCTGTTGTCCAAAATGATAAACTAACTTAATTAGTCTGTTAGGATAATGGGGAATTAAAACCGGCATTTTCAATGATTGTCAATGGGACATTTTTGTCCCTTAGGAACAAATGTGTTGGTTGTTGAGTAGCATAGCCATTTTAGGCTAGTTTAAAAAAAACAAAACAGACAGGACTACTCAAAATGTTTCTGAAAATGATTAACATTGGGAAAATGTGAGCTTTATTCATTCAAAACAGACAAAATGGCATCAAAATGAAAAGCAGAAGGAACACAAATGTCCTTAGGAACTCTTAAGGATTAAAGCACTAATTACCCTCAAGAGTGATTTATACAGCCTGTGCACCATCAGAGACATTCTCAACTCCACCACCATCGATCTTCTCCACTGCCATGGAACAACCTATCTGTGCAGGAAGCATTTAAAACTTTTGACTGCTGCCATTACAGTGTGTTCGATCTGTAGTACTATTTTCTCCGGGAGTGGAGTGGTTCCGTGAAGGCAGCACCCCTGTCCTTACGTGAGCCCTCCCCCGCCCCGAACGTGTTATGTAATACTCCGGAGTCTAGCCCTCTATACTTCTCTCACGCTGCTCGTAGACACGTACACGGACACACAAAGACAAAAGATGGCACATTTAATTAATCAATACACAACTTACGGGCGCTGCGATGCTACAGCATCGGACACGTGTAAAGACAAAGTGACTCAAGAGTGGAAGATGAAAACAGGAAGTAAAGATGCGGCCATGTCACAAGCAGTGCTGAGTATTATGTCACATACCTGCATTGGAATATCAGACGTCCATGTGTTTTAAAGACAGCTATTAGCCCGATATTTACAGGGGTGGTTTGCACCTCGTCTTAAAACGTAAGGCGTCGAGGAATGCTAGCAGACATTAGCCTGGTGGCGCTGATATCAGTTGAATCCACAGAGGGAAACATCGATATTGCTCTTCGTTGCCCCTTTAGTCTCACTACAATGAAAATGACCATGCCCGTGAAGCTAGCGGCAAAACCCAGCTGCACATCCGGGTGAGCTCGGAACAAAAGGCACAGCTTAAAACAAAGACGTTTTCAATTTAAGTCACCGACTCCATTACGTGTTGTGCAAGCATTCTCCATTGCCACATTCGTCTTGAATTACTCGGACGGGACTCACCTGAGAGTTTATCCAAACAGAGGCGACTCCCACGCTTTTGTTTTGAAATCCTCGCTAGCTAACGCTAGCTAGCTTGACGCCACCATTTTAATGTAGCGACGAAATGTTGGGGGGAAAAAAAAACACCCCAAAAAACACAGACTGAGTCGAGAAAATGGTCCAGGTGACGACCCCCTGTGTCATTAATGCTGAGGCGGGGCAAACGACAGTAAAACTAAACCACAGACGAATGTCACATTTCCACACGGGCTCCCGGTGCACGGTGTCCGTCTGCCCGCTTCACCTCAGCTGAACCCGCAGCCGCCTGTTGGACTCGGGGAGGGAACGCCCACCACACGCTGAACACCGTCTGCGCGTGAGGTCTACGCCCATTGGTGCGCCGTGCAGCCGCGGCAACCAATCAGAGACCGGCACACGTGTAGCAGGAACACAGTGGTGACACCAGGACAATGTGCAAAGTGTGTAGGAACAAAGAGGAACAGGGCACTGCCGGATCGGAGTCACGTACATTTACATTGACACTTCCGGCGGGGAAATGATTCAATTGACCTCAGCAGCTGCTTTTACTGCATTATGTGGTGAAGCTGAGCTATTGTGAAACTTGGATTTATAAAAAAAAAATAAAACCTGCACACAAATTGATTCTCAATATGTTGTGTTTGAACAAAAGAGCAGGTGACAAAGAACAAGATGAAAACTGCAGGAGTTCTGCAGCAGGTGTGGATGAGCATGTGAAGTCTGCGGTGACATGGCTCTGAACATGTGATCAGAGACTGTTGTGCAACCGGGAATGAAAGCCTGCACCTATGGGAGAGGGTGGTTGGAGGGAAGGTTACGTTTGAAAAGAAATGAAAACCGGCATCATTCAAACCCACTTCTGTTCATCCGAGTTGACCTGCCCTCAGATTGTTGGGTACGTGTGATGGGAAAGCGATTGTGTAACTGGGATCGAAGGCCCTTCGTTTATTGGCTCGAGTGGGGGACCGCTCACGCTCCAGATAGGATGTGCGCATGCAGATGTTTGAGCCAACATGAAATTTGCATGAACATGCGCTATTGCACAATAGTTATTAGGCGGTAGAAATATTTTTTAAATAAACAGTGTGATATGCGTTACACAAGAATACGATGCAGTGGAACTTGTTGAAAGGCAATAGTTTGCAGCAGACACTTTATTTTGACATTAAAACGTTTAAATGATTGACAGCCCACATCCTCCAAAAATGACAAGACAAGGACACAGGACAATTGAAATATTTTCTAAATCGGCTGCAGGATAAGATCATAAAACACGTGTGGATAAATCACATGCATGCTAAGCGCATGACATTCTGTGTCAAATAATGGTTTGGTATTAAATTTCTCAAACCTCTTCCTCACCCATTTCACTGGCGAGTCCTTGGGATTCAGACACGCGCGACACACTGGCGTGGGCTCAGCGGCACCCGCACCTCCCGCCAGGCAGGCGTGTCACGAGCACACGCCCAGCAGAGCAGAGGCGTTCTTCAGAGCCGGGTGTCTGCTGACGTGCAAGGTCTCTGGGGAGGAGAATTTGATAAAAGTGGCGCAGGTCTCTTGCACGTGGGCCTTGGCTGCGGCGTTGGCCAGGATGTGCACGATCCTCAGCAGGGCAGTTTCACTGAAAAGGCAGCGAACACACGGGTCAGACACACAAAAGATGGTGGCACATACATGAAAAACGAAGCCAAGGAGTTGAGTGTGGAAATCTGCAGGGATAAACAACAGAGCCGAGCACCAAGGACATTTGGCTTTGTAGATCAAAGTGTGAAGAGTAGACTGTGGGATGAAAAAAAAAAAAGGGAACACACACACACACACACACACCTGCCCACGTGGATGCTGGAGGCCAGACACCAGGCAGCCTCTCCCTCTGGGGTGGGGGGCTCTTGCAGAACTTGGCGGGACAAGCAAAGGGCAGCTCCAGCCAGTTGCGCGGGGAGGAAGACCACGCACTGACCCTCGAACAGAGAGAGCTCCAGCAGGTACCGAGCCATCCACACCACCTGGTGGCGCAAGGTGAGGTCAAGCACGAGGCTGAGGTGGGGGTCAGGCTGTTGTCCGATGCCAGGTGCGCGGCTAAAACGTCAGGTAAGTGGGCAACCGTCATCACCGGTGACATGTGGCCACTTTGTGGGATTACGTCGGCCACAGATGCAGGTCTATGCCAAATACTATTTTGTGCTGCTGTGAAAAGTAAGTTCTTATTCAGATAAAAGGTTTAGCGAGAGATGGGGGGGGGAAAACCCCCCCCAAAAAAACACCTACCTTGGCACTGCAGCGAGCGATGGAGGCAAATAGGAGAAGGAAGTGCAGGGGGGGGCAGTAGGACAATTGAAACTTGAGTCCACAGAGGACTTTGCGCTCCATTCGCAGCAACTGATGCTTGGTGTACGTGTGGTCCATCAAGTAGCAGAGTCCGGAAACCTGCGGGGATTGGCACAAACGGGGGGCTTTGGAGAGTGTTCCCTGGGCTGAGAGGTGGTTGGGGTGGAGGCAGTTTACCTCGGGGAGGAGACACTCCTCTTTCTTAGCGGCGATGAAAAGGCAAACCATGCCGAGGAGCTGCAGGTTGGCGGTGTTCACCTTGATGAGGCGCAGGGAGCAGTTGACCAGGTGTATGGCCACGTAGAGGGTCTCCTCTTGGAAATGCATCATCTCCTGGGTGGGAAAAATAAGAGCGCTTTAAAAAAATAAAAAAAGAAAAGAAAAGAATATAAGGTGCAGTGTGGTGTGTCGACCAAGTGAAAGGTGGCTGGATACGACTCACCTCACCTTTCGTGCGTGTAGGGGAAACTAACGGTAGCCTCCAATTATCATTCAAATGAAAAATAAATGGAGTTTGTCCATCCTGGGCTACTGTAAGAACATGACGGTGCAATGTGGCGGCCGTCTTTGAGAGGATCCACTCCGCATGCAAATATGAAGGGGGATTATCCCTCATTCACACATCGATACAATGAGCCATTTACACTGCAACTCAGTGCACTGGCCAAGCAACTCCTGTCTTTGAGCCAACGTGCCACATGTTGACCTCCACATTTGAGTGCAACCGATTGACTGCCAACTCCACGTGAATGGATTGAAGAGGCTTTGGTGAAATTAAGCCCGTTTGGCTACAAAGAATGAAAATAAATGAGTACGATCGGTCGGGGAAACCAAACGTGCAAACATCACCTCGCGTCCACGCTGCATCCACCTTCAGATAACTTTATACCGCGACACGCTGCACCTGCAACCGATCTGTGGCGAGACTCACATGAACTTGAATGAGCCAGTCCACCAGCACGGCTCGGGTGGCGTCGGTGAAATGGCGGGGCAGGTCAGCGTTGGGGAGGGAGCTCCGTGTTTGGGTTCTCTGTTGGGTGGAGACACAGAATCAGAAGGTAAATACTTTGAATCGGGCGCCCGTTGGTTTCGGCGGAGTGGTTTTGTGGCAAATTGTGGGCGAGTCCCTCGTCGCCATCTTGGTGAATCCTGACTCCTCCTGGTTCCCGGGTTCACTCGAAAACGGGCAAAGAGTCGGGACACACGCGCAGCGGTGGGTCGGCTCGTGCTGCCGTCACCTCAAACGCGGTGCGGAGCGGGTCGGTTCGGGCGTCAGTCAAGCCACGCCCGTCAAATATGTGCAATTTGAAACATCGATAAAACAAAAATGAGCGAGTTAGAAAAAAATTCAACCCCGTACGGTTGTCACGGGAAAACATGTGACTGATTGAGACCAAACCCGAAGTTTGTACCAGACTTTGAACATGTTTCATTCACCTCTGAAGTTGAGCATTTTAACATGGGCGTCAATGGAGACAGCCCCCCCCCCCCCCAGTGGTCACCCTATGAACTGCACGTTTTTTCACCTCCTATTGTGCTTCATCCATCTGCACCAGGGGTTGCCCCTGGGTTCTACTTCACCTCTGGGCCTTAAAGAGAAAAGTAAAATGAACACAGCGCCCTCTGCTGGCGGCTTCTCACCATCATCACCACAAACATTTCCCAGGCATGCGTTCTGTCC
>JAFBJT010100532.1:0-10844 GCA_016785325.1 Chascanopsetta lugubris
GGATGGAGTGAAGGAGGAAAGGCAGAGTGAGAGAAGAACTGAAAGTGAGCGACTGAGAAATCAAGCATAATTACAGGCGAACTGCAAGTCAGGACCATTTTAGCAAGGGAACTCCGTGGACTGGTGGGGTGAGTGTGAGGTTTGGAGGGATGGAGGGAGGGGGGGGGGTGTCCTGTGGCTCAAAGAAGGGATGTTTGTTTGACTGGCCCTGTGGTTGCTTCCCAACATGGCAACCGCCTGTTCGCAGCATAGCAACCACCCCCTTCCACTGTGCCGCCACAGGGAGATTCCACACAACGTATCATTTGGATTAAATAGAAACCAGATACGTGTCCTTATCTTCAGTGTTACCTCAGGCAACGAATGAGGCTTCCTCTACTTGTTTACTTTGTCTGGAATGGCACAAGGTTTAGTCTGCACTTCTGTCAAGGCCCAACTTTCTTCTTTTTAAAATGAATTGGTAAGTATCTATACAGCACTCGATCAAGTCTTGAAGACCCCTCGGAGTGCTTTACAGTACATTCACCCAGTCACGGAATTGGGGGAGGAAGGAATTGAACCCCCGACCATGTGACCACCTCAACCACAGCTACAACATCACAATTCACAAAATTCAAATTTTGCTTAAAGTCTGTACGAGTCACAGTTAGACAAGTCACTCATGTAACATTGCCTTCCACCCTAAACCTTAGCCCCAACCTCTCACCCTACAAACAAACAAACAAACAAAGACAATCTCTATGGCAGAGAGCATCAAAAGGTTTCATCAATTTGTCATTTGAGTTGCCTCCAATTATCCTCTGTCCATTTCCTCCTTCAATTCAACTCGGTACTGTCTAACCTCACGTCACACGTCTGGAATTTCCTCAGGGGCCATATTACGCCACCGAGCACATTTCCACTCATTTTTTATGAAGGGGCATGTCTGGTGTATTCTGCAAGTCAGATGGTAGAGATGAGGATGATTATTTCAATGATGTCGTTGATGGCGATTCAAGCCAAAATTAATAGCTCAAACAGAATCTCATCATTGGCCGCATCAAACATGACACTTCAGCAAACAAGAAAATAAAGACCCTGCTTATCACATTGAAAAGGAGCATCATCATAGCTTTCAGTGTGACCATGACCCACGGGCAAACAAGCAGGTAGAACCACTATGAAGGACATGGAAAGTGAGGTTCTCACTGAAACTGAGGTTTTGCCTTTGCGTCTGATTTCGGACGATTTTGGACGTGTATAGATACAATCTAATTTTGAAACTCAAAGCAAGGATTCAAAAACTGTTTAGATGCAAAATAACTGCCGTCAAGACAGTTTTTAAAAGTCTCTGAGTTGCCATTTACTTCCACTTCCTTGTAATGCGAAGTATTGATATTAGGATCAAGACGAGTTGAGAGCACAGAGAGAGGCACTGAATAAATCTTGGCACTGACGTTTCGAAAAAAAAAAAACGTCAAAGCCATTCATTCATTCATCTTAATGTTGTGTTTTTCTCCACAGCAACAAACTGAGAGATAGGTAAACCAGCGGATCATCGCTGAGTCAGTGGGACCTGCACGTCCCTCTCATAGATCATAGCATTCATTAGCTACCCCGCAAACCTTAATGTCATGTTTATCCCAACAAACTGTCAAGATGGTTAGAGATCAATATGGAGCTCTGACCAAAGGCATTCAAAGTTATCTGTGTCTGGATCAAAGCCACAAGGAGGTTTTTTTGTTGTTTTTTTTGCACACAGATTGACTGGATATGTGTCTATACAAGCTTGGGTAAACCTTTATAAAAGTGAGGCTCAAAGGCCGGGCATGTGCAGACAGCTGGAGACAATGCAGTGCTGTATCTGTGAGCGCAGACCGGGCCACATGCTCTGTCTCGAGGGGCAAACCCTGTCTCAAAGTGGCATCTTAAAAACCAGAGATTCCCCCCTCTCGCTGTGCTAAAGGAAAGCTTTGTGCTGTTTTGAAAGCCGTCCAACGGTGGCCATTTTGTGTGAAAGCATCATTCACGTCCCGGGGTTAGATTTCTGTGGAAAACTACCCGGGAGGCTCCGTGCATGTGTCGGCGAGCCAGCATGCCTTGGCTCACGGCTCCTCGGCTCGACACACCCTCCATGTGTGTGTCAGGTGTGAGGCTTCCTCAGGACTGAGAGCGCTTACGCAGTCGATGAGAGTATCAGCGGCGCTATTGACACTGGGATCCATTTCTCGATAACGTCAACTGTGTGACTCCGTATCAGCCGTGTCACAGTAACAATATTGCGCGACAGTGATGCAACTGACAAAGAAAGGAGTATCAGTGACCCCGTGTGAGCCCTCTGCTATCGCCACAGCGTAGAACGTGTATTTCTGCTTCCACTGTCGCCATGGTAACAAGTCGGCATAACTCACCAGTTCCTCATGTCAGTCCACAACCTGCGCGTTTGTTGATTTTGCTGCCATGACTGCTCAAACCTGCACTGCACAGATTATCAAGAAACTGCTCTCCGGTTGCACATTGTTGCTGTGGGGCCACTGTCGACACAGAAGGGCCCTGCATAGGCCTCCAGAGGTGTAACTACATATCACAATAACACAGACCCAAGCGGCTCTGATTGGTCCGTTCGGTGGCTGTTGTGCTCCTGCCTCCTCTATTTCACCACTAGTTTTAGAATCTAGAATCAACTTTAATCCATTACTTCCACAGTTGTTCTGCATCATCTCTCTTGTTATTCACATTAACTTAGAAAGAAGTTGTCCATCGACATCAGCCCCAACAATATCTGTTATTTGATGCAAGTGGAGATTCAGGGTGGAAACAAAACACAGTAAGAGATTCAAGGCAGTCGAGGAGAACTCCTGATGTGGCCATTGAGTGGATATGGTGCAGATGTTTGACTGATATAAAACAGGGGTCATGTTTTCTTATTCACCTTTGATAATTACTACCAGATAATGCTGCTGCATCAAAAATGAGCAGAAACACAACACAGCGCTCTAGAAATGACTGAAATGTGTCTATTTGTTAATTACATAATAATGTACACAGATCTTGTTTTTGCCAATTTAAATCCAAGCCCTCACATTCCTGTATGATGGGGGTTGATGGAGCATGAGGAGCTAAAAAAAAAGCTGCAGACATCTTTAAACGGTTATTCAGACCTTCCAGTCAGAGCTGCTGTGGTTTCAGAAATGTGGGCTGTTGCAGATGCAAGCGTGTGTGTGTGTGTGTGTGTGTGTGTGTGTGATGTGCTGATTCCCATGGAGCAGCTGGGTGTGTCAGACCCAGCCTCCACTTGTTTCAGGGTTGAAGGCTTGAGTGAGACATTATGGTCGGAAGGAAACTCTGATTGGAGCTCATATAACCCTCATTCCAGGAAAACGATCTAAAACCTTTACTTCCTTTATATATAGGACAACATTTGGCAGTTGACATTATGTCATGTTTGACATTCTTTTCCATTAAACGAGGATAGAGATGTGTCTCAGAAGAGGTCATGCAGGGTCTGCCCTGTTATTATTATAGAATATAAATACTCCTGAGTTCTCTAAAATCACAATCAAATCAAATTGATATGGCACTCCTTTCTTAATTTTTGTTAAAAACAAAACAGGCCCAGCAAAGAAACAACCTTTAAAAAACTTTTATTACAAATCATATTTGGATTTACTGAATTTTATGTAGTCAGTGTCATACTTATGGTCCATTACCATGGTCAATTATCATGTAAAGAATCTTTGCTGGTGTTCCATGAAATTGCAGGTGTCTTTTAGCACTACATGGCATAATCATCGCCATGTCTCCTTGAAAGAATGTGGAAACTCTAACCCAAAGCTACAATGGGCATTGTTTTCCAAACTTTTTTCCTCCGATTACTTAAAAAGAAAAAAGAAAAAACCTTTTGATGTGGTTCCATCTCCTCTGGCAGATTCAACACTAGAGGCATTGTGGTGCTGTGCATGACCCGACAGCTGCTCCGCATACCCTCCTCTGCTGTTGTCTGTCACATTCTCGTCAAGTAAAGCAACAAATTCACTTTGCTAGACCGCGAAAAAACATCCCCACTTATTGTTTATTCTTTGTTTCTCATCCATGAGAGAGAATCACATTCTTTTGGCACGTGGTGTGAAATGTCCATCAGTCCTGGGATTGACAGGATGTTACCATGAGATTAGAGGGAATGCAGCTGAAACGATGTTTGTCGATTGTATTTCACCCCGGGCACATCTCCTGAAGATTGTCAGATCAAAAAGGGAACAGAAGTGGCAGGTGCACATAGCTCTCCTGTTTACATGAGGTAATATTTTCCACTTATTGCAGACTCGACCCCTCAGGCCTAATGACACGAGGCTGTTGTGGGTGGCGCTCCCGGCAAATGGGTGTCGAACTGAAATGCGATCAAAAACTATTCAGGTCCTTTCAAGGCAACAATAGTTTCCTGTGTAATCAAAGCAACAATGCTGACGTTTCCATAGTGCACTTTGTTAAATGGTTGCATTCAAAGCGCCACACAATAGTCCGACGGGCTGAATGTACAACAACGTAGATACGGTAACAGAGCCGCTGCCTCCGGAGAGATGTTAACCCTCAATCATCCCTTACGGTGAGCTGTACCATTCTGGTAATACACGTACAACCCTTAGCATTTCTCTCCGTCACGGGACAACGAGAGACAATCGGACAAATACAGTGTTTGGAAAACAGAACAACAATTGAGGAAATGGCATATTTGGAATGTTCACAGACATTTTTTGAAGATCAAGGGTCAAACGACGGAGAGGTGGAGTCATTCGGATGCAAGCCGGGTTGGATCGGCGGCTCGTCCTTTAAGTGTAGCTTGCTCTTGCTCACTTTTCCAGAACCCTCGCAGACTCGGCATCTGCAGGTAGGGAGAGAGAAAGTGGGGCGACAGGTGACACTTGACACAGACGTGTGAGGCAGTTTGTGAGGCCGATCCGGGCCGGATTTTGGAAAATGGTTGGAGGGGCTGTGGAGGTTATTGCGAAATGTTGTACATGTGAACAAATGTGACAGTCAGAGCCGCAGTATGTCAGGGCCTGTCAGGACATCACCCCCTCTAACACACTGACATCCTCCTCCACCTCCACCACCTCCTCCACCTCCCCCTCTTCTCTTCTGAGAGGAATGACCAACAACTGCAACACAACCATGGTGCTCTCTCTCTCTGTCTCTCTCTCTCTGTCTCTCTCTGTCTCTCTATCTATCTATCTCTATCTCTATCTCCCATGAGAGCTCATTGTCTCGTTCCTCAGGTTACCTTTGCTCGGGGAGATAATGGGCGTCACCTCATCGCATTTGTAGCTGTGTAACAGTGAGTCAGGGCAGTAATCACAATCCTAATGAAGACAGCTTTATGATTTTATTTATGGCCCCATTTACTTGCTAAGAAAAGTGAGAGATGGAAGAGAATCGAATGGAAAGAATCAGAGCTTACACTTGTATCAGCGGTGTTAAAACAGGCCTGTGAATGTTGTTTTTCATAATGTAAGCATTCCCCACTAATACGCGCTGTAATTTCTGTCTTTCATTGCAACTGCATTGTTCATTTCCCAGCTCAAAATAAGCTGCAATTGTTGAGTTCTTGATTTTATCTCATAGTGTCAAAATATATCTCCCTGTTGCAGACTGGTGGTGATTTTCTGTATTTAAACAGGTCCATTCCCCGTGAGCTGTAATTTGCCAGAAGGAAATATTCATTATTACTGGAAAGAATTTCAAATGAGTCACTTACTATGAGAGAAAGTGGCTGTTGGATTTGCCAAACTTCCGTCTCGCCCCTCCTATGTCTTTTCTCCGAAAACCAGAGGCAGCATTTTCAGTGGCTGAGCGTTTTCACCACAGCTGCTGCAGATGGGATCAAACCTT
This sequence comes from Chascanopsetta lugubris, assembly GCA_016785325.1. NCBI lineage: Eukaryota > Metazoa > Chordata > Actinopteri > Pleuronectiformes > Bothidae > Chascanopsetta > Chascanopsetta lugubris. The sequence goes on from JAFBJT010100532.1 coordinate 5,866, forward strand.
TGACCCCTGAGAGTGGACAGTCAGCAGACTCACCTCATACAAACTGTACACAAATACTGACACAACAACATGCCACAGAAAACATTTGTTTTGAGCAGAGAAAGGAATATTTGCATGTTTTTGAATGTCTGTGTCTCAGTCATCACACAATTTCACACGTAAAATTTCTGGTTTGGCTCAAAACGGAGCCAAATCCATGATTTATGCGAGAGGAATATTCAAATGTTCATATGGTTTGAGGTGATCATGGACAGAAAATCAACATGTTGAAATTATTTCCATCTCGTACTGGTGAAGAAAATGCTTCCGAAAAGAACTGAAAATGTTTTGCAGGGGCAGCAAGTTATTTAGAAGTGATCTGTTTCTTCATTTTTATTCAGTTCTTTTCTTGTTTTTGTTATTTTAATTCCAGTGGAACCTTTGTAATAATGGGGTCATAGTCACTGCATGTATAATAATATTTAGAATGTCCAACTACTCACACAAGTACACCTTCATACTACATGCTGTCAATACATGTAATTATACCTGCGTACAAACATGTACACACATTATTTATGCAAATGTGGGAAAATTCACAGACACTCTCACACACACACACACACACACACTAAGACGATTTGTGTTTCCAAGTGCACAGTCAAGGGCCCTTTGGGTGTAACAGGAAACCCCAGCACACCGCGGGTGTAATGATATCATTGTTCCCTGTGGAAACTCAACGACACATACCCATTTATTCCTCACTATGTCAGAGGAAGTGATCCGTTCCGTTCCACACCAGGACGTGGTTTATCCTCAGGGGAATGCCCATCGGAACGTCCTGGAATGTGAACGCTGGATGAATTCGTTAAAATATTAACCTGCAGAATTGCGAGACTGAGACCAGTGTGAGGTCACCTGGTGACTCCTGTGACCTTCATCACCTTCACACCAACACAGTGTGTTTACATTAGATTGTTTATGAGTGAGAGCAATCACCTTAATTTACAAATTGTTGTTTTCATTAGCCTAAATTGAGTCATTCATAGTTACACCAGCTGCAAAATGCCACTTCCCCATTAGATGGCTCTAAACCCTTAACACTGTACCTTTAAAGGTATATTACATTGTGTTATACATCCATATTAACGTCTGCATATAATTGTTTTGTAACCTAAGAAAATCGTACACATTGAACCTTTAAAGAGACAAAACATTGCATACAGGAATTCATTTTTGTTCTTTGTGACACAAGGGAATAGACACGGAGCTGGAACCTCTACTTTTTATTACAGTGGCTAAAACATTTGGAGAGACATTGGGACCAAAATGGCCAACGCAAGTTTGCTAAACACTGGTATGTTCACACTGTTCCACTGTAAGAGGGACTTTACAAAGATAACATTTTTTGAAAAAAAGAGATTTTGATTGAGGTTACACGAGGCCATATACAGCAGGGGTGGGCCCTGCCACAGGGTCATGGTGGAGGTAACACATTCTGAATGGTTCATTTCAATATTGTTAAATAAGTTAGTGTGTTAGCGTCTTTTAATGAGATGATTTAAATTTCAAAAAGCAAAAAAAAAAAACATTCTAACATTCAAAAACATCCTCTTGAGACCATGTGACCTTGGGGCACAACAGGTTTAGAGGCTAACCAAAGGCTAAGTGAGCGACATCAGCACCATCACAACACTGGCACAATGTCAACACATCATTTGTGACCAGATTGTAAAACAAACCCCAAACCAATAACTTCCACCCCTGATGTCTCATTAACACTCTCATACATACTCCCGTATCAACACTGACCCCCGCCCCCCCAAACACCCCCCCGCCCTCCAGGACAGCCAGCAGGCCTCCCCTCGCTGAATGCTTGTCTGTCAGAACGGCTCTCTGTGTGTTAATCCAGCAGGATTGTGTTGTTGTATTGTCTCTGTGCTCGGGGCCATGGATTGCACGGACTGTTGGTGAATGCCCAGTGTCTCCCCGTGCTGCATGCTGTGCTCCGGCTTTGTTGACGCCCGTTGCTCTGACCCACTTTTTGTGTGTCCGTGTCATTTCCAGACATTTCCGGTGTGTTCAACAAAAGAGGGAGTCATTGTTTATCAATAGGCAGGATGCTGGACCCCGGTACACCGACAAACGGGCCTGTAAAGTGTGGCACTGCACTCAGTTTGGTTCTTTTCGAAAAACAACCATTTTACGGTAGAATAACGACTCTGGAATGAGTTTGATGGCTGTTTGACGAATCATCCCTCTCACTTCCGTTCTCCTTTGTGAAGTGTGAAAGAAACTAATAGCTTCAGTCGTTTTGAAATGGGGATTGTGAGTAGAACTGCAGCTATTTATTATTTTAGTGATCGACTAATCTATCGATTATTGTCTTCGATTCGATTCGATCCAACAGTTATTTGATTAGGCAAAAAAGATTGTTCAAATGTCTGAAAATGACAAACCTCGTCTCCTCTGGGCTTCGCTCCACGTTTTTTTTGACGATCCTGGTGTCAAGTCCGTCATAATACGCGTCTGTGCGAAACACAACAGCGTGGTCAGTGGCAGCGAAGCTAAGGAAACTAAGCTTTGGTTCAGGAAAATTGTAATTGAATAATCTTATAATCAATCAATCTCTCGATTAATTGGATGTAAACACAAACTGTGGAAGCAGCCATGTTGCACCATCGTGTTTTCACAGTCGCCTCTGGACAAACCAAACACCTTTTGTGTTTTAATGATAACTGGATGAATCCACAAGTTCTCTTACTGAAGGGTAATGTGAGGGGTATTCATCTACATCATGCAACCTTAACCTGCCATTGTAAGGTTCTTCCAGTCTTCCCTGGTTTGCTGGCAGCCGTGGCTATGTCAACATTACCAAGCATATAAACCTGAACAATAGCAAGCCTCGGTTAAAATAAGCTGCACACAATCCAATGATTGTAGAACCAGAGTCAATTTACATGGAGGAGGGTTTAGTCATGACCGGTGAAGTAGCATGTTACAGCCAACTCCTCCTCTGCTGAATACCTAAGTGATTATACAATCATAAAACCAACAATATAATCATCATCATAACATAAAACTTACACAATGCACCTTTAAATACACCAGGTAGCACCCGATGTAATCTTGAATCAAGGCATGTGTGTGCCGCCATGGGGTCAGCTCAGACCTCTGTGCTGATTATGTGGAACACTGTGCTGCTGTGTGGACGTTGTCTTCCTGTTCAGGTTCCTGCTCAGAGATCTGAAGTGTCTGCACTTAGTATTCTAACAAGGTTGGAAGGTCGCTGTGTTTGGGCCGCAGAGCTGCCAAGGAGCCATAAATCTATCCAGAGCAAAAATATATATTTTCAGGCAAATCATCAACAGTGGAACAGAGAAATGTGTTTATCTGCAGCAGCAACAGTGATCAAGGTTTTTATTTTTTTTATTTTTTATTTCTCTGTGTTTTAAAAGAGGAAACATGTGGCTGTGGGTTTGTGAAATGCAAAGTCGGCTGGAAGGGAAATAGTTCAGTGATGTTTTCTGCTCCATCAGTCAAACACTGTCAAATCTGAACCGTTGCTCAAATAAAATACTGGTTTCAAAATACCAGTGAAAGTGCTGCCATACAATCTTAAATATGTTCTTTTAACACTGTTCAGTATTATCTTGATGAACTTTTCATTGCTGTGTGTTCTTAGTGATTGTTTTTTTTTTTAAGTTTGACATTAGATATTTTCAACAGTGCTTATGTAAGTTTGCTGGTTTTAAGTCTGTGCCTTTTACAGCACTCAATTGTTGCCTAGTCCCTCAAACAATCATACGGCACAACTCTAGAAATATTACACAACAACTTCATACTGACATTTGCATTGATTTATAATCACCTAAATGTTTTATTTTTTCCTATGAAATGAGCCCATTTGTGCATATTTACAAGAGAAGCGGGTCCGCCATGTTTTTACAGTCGCCCAGAGTGGACATACTAAACATCTTTTGAGTTTTAATAACAACTGAAGTCTAACATAGGTTCTTCTACATATTCAGTAGGGTGAGCTAGGGTGAGGTGATGGGACACAACATGCAACTTCACCACCAGATGTCACCAAATCTTACACACTGCACCTTTAATACAGACCTATCATGTATTCAAATAACTGCATCAGAGGTAGTGTGTGCGTATTATATTCATATAATACACCATTCCCCCCGCAGACATCCACCAAAACTGCGTGAAAGTAAACATGGGAATATCGGGTCACGTGACCTGCCCGGCGTCTGCCTTGCGTTAAACCCCGAGGACTCCAGCGGAGTGAAGGGCAGCCCGGTAAACACGCACGGTGCCGCCGTCACTGTAACAGCAATCACGGAGCTGCTTCAATGGAGTGGGGGTGTGTGTGTGTGGGGAACGGGGACGTGACTTGCGTTGAGTGTCGTGTCTCGTCGGCCCCACGCTGAGCTGCCGCGCCACACGACACGGGGCGGGGGAGGCGCGCACGATCCCGGGCGCAGAGCGCAAGAGCGCACCGTCACCGAGCGGCTCGATTTCGCCCCCGCGTCCTCCGCGCACCGTGACGGGAGCACCATGGGCCTGGAGAAGGAGAAGTCGGACACCAGCATCATCATGGACGAGGACGAGTTCAACCGGTCCATCGAGCCCATTCTGTCCAAGAAGGGGCGAGTGTACGAGGCGGAGCCGGACCGGGACCCGAACGATGTCAACGCGCACTTGAAGGTAAAGAGCCCGCCGTCCGGTGACACAGTGGAGCCGATCAGAGCCTTAAGTCACCCTATTGTTTACTTTCTTTTTTTAATTTATTTTTTTTAATGAAAGTGGCATCACATCTACTCTTACCTCCCTGCGCCACCTCCATGTGTATTTATTTTGTATCCACAACGCGCGCGCGCGTGTGCGTCTGTGTCCCGACCAGGTCGGCTTCGAGGACGTGATCGCAGAGCCGCTCTCGTCGCACAGCTTCGACAAGGTGTGGATCGGAAGTCACGCCGCCTTCGAGC
>JAFBJT010102592.1:0-10164 GCA_016785325.1 Chascanopsetta lugubris
AACAACTCAAATTACACTGTCTGTAGAAGACAACAGACCAGTTAGTGCTGTTGTGTTTTTGGAAACTTTTGTCAACAAATACTTCCATTGACAGTTAAGGAGAAAATAAATCCCAAGTCAACTTAACTCAGCAACCAACTGAAAGTAGACAGCCTGCTTTGCACCAGTGTGCATATGAACTGTAAGAATATGATCAAGGCTGATTTGGCACAAACGAGCTCATGTGGACAAAGACCACTTAGGTCAGGGGTGTCCAAACTGCGGCCCACCATCCATTCTTCATTGGCCCGTATTATGGATGGATGATGGCCCACGCCGACCGTGTCGTGGGCGACGCGTTTCCGCGTGCACTTTAGATTACCGTAACTCCGTCCCGGTTTGCACTATCAGAAAAATTCAAATGGATTTTAAAAGCTGAGACATTGCGCTTTACAGCCAATTTAGTGCCACTATGGTAATTCACTCCTGCCTCTCCTGGGACCCCGGAAAACAGCGCCTGTGAGTAACCGAGTGGAGGAGATACACACAGCGGAGCAGCAACGGACAACAAACTCAGTCAGTATAATGTGTGCTGTGTGTGTGTGTGTGTGCTGTGTGTGCGTGTGTGTGTGCTGTGTGTGTGTGTGCGTGTGTGTGTGCTGTGTGTGTGTGCATATGCGCCCAGAAATCATGCAGTGCGCCTCGAAATGTTTCTTAAGGCAGGGCTTGCATGGGTGCGCCTAGATTAGGATGTACGGTATACTGGTACTTAGTAAGTACTGTGATACTAAAATACTCAAAATGATACAATTCTGTGTTCGGAAAGGTACCGGTATTCTTTACTCTCTAACGAGGCTGCGCTGCATAACGTTCGACCGGCGCGCGCTGCGCCGCTGTACATGAGTCAACGCACAGTGTCAACGCGGGAGAGGTAGAGGGAGGGAGAGAGCCACAGAGCAAGAAAGAGAGACACACAGAGAGAGGGAGGGAAGGCGAGAGAGACAGGCAGACAGACAGAGGACTCCGGTCTGCAAGAGGGAGAGAAAGAGTGAGGGAGAGAGAGCGAGAAAAGAGAAAAGGAGCGAGGGGGAGAGAGATGTGTAGGGAGAGAGGCAGTGTGGTAGAGAGAGCGGGGGAGAGACCACTTTGCATTTTGCAAAAATTAAAAACAATAAAAACCTCTGAAATTGTTATTAGTGTATCAGCATTTAGAAAAATATTTTTGTAGCCTGTGACAGGTCCTCAAATTACCTATTTCTTTCTTTTCCACTGTATGTATATATATATATATATATATATTCCCATGTCATGTATGTTAAACACAGGGCCCTGATGGTTGGACCAATGTGTTACCATTATTTTGTGTTTTACCTGCAGCAGTGGTTCATTTGGCTCAGAAAGTGACTCCCTCCGAGGCTCAGACACAGAGTCTGAAGCAATCGACCCTTTCTGCTGTTTTAGAGAAGCTCCTGAAGTACCCAAACCAGGCCACAATATACATAATAAATATATCACTCTATATAGGCATAATAAATACATATACAGTTGATAAAGCTTGCTTTAGAAAATGTTACAGAGTTTTAACAGTTAGAAGTGAGGCAGTATATGTCACCTAGAGGGTGGCCCGGTCCTTCGTATATATTTTTCTGTATGTGGCCCTAAGGAAAAACAGTTAGAACACCCCTGACTTTGGTTAACTCAATGTGGTTTTGAAATTAAACTTTCAACTCATGTAAACGACTTTTCTTCCGACAACGTGTGGAGAAATTGCTACTGCGTGAAGAAAACAACTTTCAGATGTACTAGTCCGACTGGCCCACAACGGGCACTCTCACGTTTGAACGGAAACATCTATGACACAAACATCTCGTACCTCTCTTCATTGCTATCAACATGGAAGGTGCGTTCAATGACTGAGGTCCACTGCAGGCAGCGAATGACAAATGTGTTGGGCCTGGGACGCTCGGTCTTCATCAGCTGGCATTCTGTAACAGACAAGCCATGTCAGCTGCTGCAAAGGAGCTGAAAACACCTGCAACGCATCATGCGTCCTTGTGTCTTCGTTTGATGACAAGATTGGTCAAACTGACCTGCGACAGAGAAGTTGTTGAGCGGCGGGAGGCTGTGGTCACTGGACACCTCAGGCTTCTCTTTGTAGCCAATGAAGGAGCCATCACTCTTTAAGATGAAGTAACGAGGCCGCCATGTTTTAATGTATTCACCTGGAAAAAAGGAAGGTGAGTATATCTGAGTCACTGTGCAGTTCACACCACACAACTTGCAGACATGTCTGTTGGGAGTCGAGCAGTGGACGTTTCCATATGACAAACCTTCACCTGGTCCACAACTATGCTAAACACAAGAGACAAAAAACTCAGACTGAGTCGAGTGGACATCATTGCTGTGAAGAATACAAAGTGGCTTGTGTCACATTTTTCTGCCAGAGCCCATTTGGGAAAAAATGTCAATGCACATGAACCAACATGGATCCCATTTTTGTTTCGCCCAGAAATCAAATCCAACCCCTGTTCTCAAGTTTCACATTTTACAGACATCACCTTATAAACCTACAAGAGGGAAAGATGAAGTTTGACATGAGTGTCATGTGAATGTATACACAAGATGATGTACCACTCAAAATGGGGACCCTCTTACCTCTCTTTTGGAGCCATCCCTCTCTCACAACACTGACTTCATTCATGCTGGGGCAGAAAACTGTCTGGGTTGGGAGGGGGCTGCAGACAACCTGGTGAAAATCGTGCAAACTCTTCCCGTTGAGTGCCTGACAGTGGCTAAGATCCAAAACACCTCTAATAATAGCTGGGGGATGGGAAGAGAAAGAGATGTAATCAATAAGGATAGAAAGTACAAAACACATCACCCACTATAGCTTTATGTAGCTGTAACGTGGAGTTACAACATTGAATCATGTGGCAAGAGCTATAAACCACCCACATTGAAAAAAAAACATCACAACCATTACAACACATCCAGATAATACTTAAACACACGAGTGCACTTTCTCTCCGTGTTAAAAATTAAAAACCTCTGCTAACTTGGTGTGAACACAAAAGCATAAACTCTTCCTTGCAAATATTTGAACATCTATTTACAACTCTCTTGTTTTTTTTTTATTATATATATATGGGATCACAACCATGAATGTGAAAATAAAGGAGGCCTAAAGGAAGTTAAGCAACATGGAGGTGACAAAAACAGTGAAACTGAAAGGCAACTTTCAGTTCACTGTTGTCACTGGCTTACAGATTATCACCACCACAGAACTGTGATGTGAATACATTCTACTTGTGAGCAAGTGTGTTGCCGTGAAACAACTTCACAACAAAGGAAACTGCTGAAATCTGCATGTGTGCTTGGCCCTCATATGTGAAAATCTGATACTTCTGACAGTGACGTCTAGGTTGGGACTTGTACAACAACAAAGGTAATTCTATACTGAAGCATGGTCGAAATCTGGGAATCATGGCATCAATCCTTCTGAACAGAAAAATGGTATTTAAAGCTCTTACTGTGTATTTGAGGGAAGGCCTTGGTAATCTGGGTCAAGCCCGAATGAACAGTTTACGTTTGATAATAGGTTTACCGGAATTTCACAACACCTGAGAAGTGATGAAGCTAAAATTTAATGGGCACACAAAGCTGTCAGCACGACATGGAGATTTTTCCATTAGCTTTGTTCACAAAGATAAAAACAATCTGAAATTAACGTCTGCAAGATTGTGTGATGTCTCCTGGTTAAATTGCATGTTGCATTTGAAAACCTGACACCTCACTCTTCACTTGCAAACACGGAGGAGAACTTATGATAACAGGTGTTAAATTTGTCCATTCTGGGCTACTGTAAATCCATGGCAGTCCAGTAAGACAGCCTTTAAAGGGGAAATCTGCTTCTAACGTAAATAAGGCATGCTCATTGTAGGGCAATGAAAACAATACATAAATTCGGGTGATTCTACAAATAAAAACATTGGGATGACGGACAGAAAATTGGACCCCTATAAATAATAATAACATTGATATATGTTTATGTATCAAGAACCTCTGCCTCACTTCAATTTCTGAATAAGCTGCAAACTATTGTAAGGGTTATAAATCTGAAACATAACATTTGAGATAGATGGCTCAAAACATCCTAGATGAGGTAACAATAAATACAAATACATTAGGGAAATGTATTCGTAAATATAGAGCTAAGAATTGCGGCTCTACTTCAGATAAGCATCCGCACACTGCTCAAAACAACACACTTGTTTACATGGCGACAGTATCGGACGGCTGCTATCTCTGCTAGGAGAAATACTATGCAGTGTTATTGTCGGGACATCAATCTTATGTGAAGTTTACACGCAATAACATTTTGACAAACGACACACAGTAATCATTGTTGTACTTACATACTTATAAAAATGCTTTCTAACTAATGGTTGGTGAATACACGAGTATTTTCTCAGCACGACCACAACCAACCTTTAAATAAACACGATTCGAAACGTGAACACATCCTCATCCTTCTAGCGGCTAGCTAGCTAACTGAGGTAAAGTCAACAAACATTACCGTCAAAGTTTACCACGGGTCGCTGGCTTTCCTCTTCTAACTCAACAATAAACAAGTCGCCTCGATACTTAAACCGGAGCTTACGGACAATCTGGGGCCGAGAGCCGTGCCAAACAGACGGGCAGCGGCGAGGACACTGACCATGACCGCATTACGGCCAAACAAGGCAGCTAGCCAACGTAGCCGCGGAGCTAACGGCTAGTTAGCATACCAGCTAGCCACTTGTGCTACTTCTTGTTTAACCCTCGTCTCCCTACACCCGCAGCACTCGCTGGCTTCTACTCACCGAGGACTGAGAAGGGGCCAAAATGTAACCGGCCAGTTGGCGAGTCTGTTCCCGAAAAAGAGACTCGGAGGTCCACGGAGCTTGAAGCCTCCCACCGGTTATCTCGCAAAGCCTGTGTGTATTGAACTCTGTCAATGATCACACAGCTTTAGCGGAGTGCTCGCTGGGCTTGTTTTCCTCCAGCGGCGGCGGTGGCGTGCTCACTCGGTCGCTGCTGCAGTGCTTCACAGAGGCGCGAGTCACCCACTACCGAGAATACAGCCCCCGCGCTCCAAGTCGGCACTAAATAATGACTGAAATCCCGGACAGATACGACACAAACCAGCTTGTTCTTCTCTGGGCTCGGCGCGGATCATACAGTCGCCTGCGTTGAGCGTGGAAGCCCTCCCCCTCCTCCTGATCCCAGCCAGACAGCGCTGAAGCCCCGCAGCCTGAAACAGGAAGTGACGTAGGGGGGCCAGAGGGTCCACTCGCTGCACCTGAGCGGTCAGTGTGAAAGTACACGAAGTCCCGTACTGTGACCTTAACCTGAGCCCAGCTGCGCACAACTGGATTACAGATTGTCCCGGAGATTAACAATTCACACGAGGAGTGTTTTCATTTCGAACCACTGTCCCCACCGCCACAGTCAACCAGTAACCCACTGTGTTCAGTGGAAGGCAACCGAACTCACAAGATTCCTCTTCTAATCCATATTTAAATTCACAAGATCGAGATTGAAAAAAAAGATGAATCTGCAACAAAATGTCGCCATCTGGGATTGAGGGTTATACGAGTATTTGAAAGTGTGATATTGTTCCATATCTATGGAGTATTTCTATTAAAAACACATATCCACTATATATTGAGTATTTCTGTATTGTAATATTCAATTCAGATCATGTCCCTGATGTCTTGGATGTTGTATGTGTAATGAGCAAAACACACACACACACACACACACACACAAAATGACACTCAATTTTATCCAATATCTCAATATGCCACATTTTCTGTCTGTTGTCTGAATTCACAAACATGAATCCACAACACATTGTTTTACCAATGTGTATTTTTGTAAAAATATGTGCGCTATATATGTAAAAAAAAGTTTATGAATGACTGGTGTCCAAAAGAGCAGGCGCTTTGTATCAGAGAGCTTTGTTTTGTTGTCTCTGTTGCTTTCGTTGAAGGTAGCGAGCTCGGGCATCGCTGACAGAGGCCTCGTCGTTTCGCCTCTCGTGTTTCTTGTCGACATCCTCGGGAGACACCTCTGAAAGAAGTGATCAATAATCCATCGATTACCAATCCATTCATCCAACCAAACACACGGATCCACCCTGTGCTTACTCCCATCACTTTAAATTAAGCATGAAAACCTGAGTACAATTTCACACATTTAAAAAATGGAATGTAAATGAGACCTGTTTGTCTTTTGGCTGCGACCCTGCTCTCCCACTTTATCATCTCTTCTTCAGTCACTTCTTCTCTGGCCACACTGCTCAGCTCATAGACGTCCACCTCATGGAGTTTAGGCAACAAGTCCTTCACCCACTCGTATCGAATTGGACACACAGTCCTGATGTAAACCCGCGATGTCGCCAGAACATCATGGAAGATGACCCAGTTCAGCTCCGCCTCCTGGTCGAACAGCTGGGAGGAATTTATAATCACAAGAGAAATCAGACATGTTTTCTAGTTTTGGTTCCAAACACAATTTCTACGAGAGGTTGAGTCCATGATTTCTACTTTAGCTCCCCGTTGAGATTCTTCTCACCCTGATAACCATCAACAAAAAAGTAAACATGCATGACTGTGGCTCTCTTAATGCTGTAATAAACAGATTGAATCTTTTCATGCAGACTGAGTGGAATGTTTGGCTGGTGTCTGTCACCTGAACCAACCTGACAGAAAGTGTGTCCTGGGAATACTTTAGCTCATATCTTTTCATGAATGACGGACTGAACCTTTAATAGAAAAAATACCAAACTTAAAAATCAGTTTACCATTGATGATGGATGAATGTGAACCATGGAGCCGTGTCCATCCATTGTGCAAAATACCCTCCCCATAGACCTACAGTTTGTGTGGGATGGAAAAAAGAAAGTTAATGTCATTCAATCAGAGAAAAATCCCACATTATATATAATATAAAGAGGTTTGTTGTCTATAATATAATGAAGCTGGTTGATACCTTCTGGCAACATTGGTGAAATATCCTGTGCACAGGCACCGTCTGAAGAGTTCACCCTTGTTGCCATCAAATGTTTCTTTTGGGAAATCTCTTTTCTGGGAGACGGAAAAAAAAAAAAATCACACTGAGATGAATATGAAGCATTTCACAGATGATCTATATGCAAGTGGATGCTGCACCCTGAGATTTGAGAAGAACTTCTGTGCACCTTCTGCAGGCGGAGTAGGATTTCTCGCAGCTGAGTCTCCACGCTGAAGGCTGACTTCAGTGCCCTCCAGTGGACCCAGTTCTCTTTACACCACGCTGAGGGCCTGTCACTGCAAAACACAAGAGAAAAGGTCACATAAAACAAAAGCGATGGTTGAGTCTGTCCTTTATTTGTACAAAAAGCAGTGATCCATGCGGTACATTACCTGCCTTTGCACAACTGAAACACACTAAGGAGTGTGGCAAAGTCATTCATGCTGCCGCCTCTTTCAGCGAGACCTCTGTGCTTCTGAGCTGCCTCTTTCTGCTTGTCAGGGTGGCCTGCATGGAGATCAGATACACCTCTTTTAAAGTCTACACTTTTTTAAAAACCTGCAAAGAAGACAACAAACAGGATATGAAACAGTATAAACATCTCAAAAAGAATAGTCACCTAAATGTTGGGGTTTTTCTGTTCACGGTTTGTTGTGGTGCAATGATCAAATGTGTTTTGATGATACTTAGAATTTCAAAAAGCAATTTTAACAACTAGGAATCTTAACCTCAGTTTACCATTAAACCCCTATCCCTGCCACCTTTGTCTTTACTCTTTTGTTCTAACAAAAGCTATTACACTCCATGGCCAGAGGGGGGCTCCAGCACTCTATGAATGGAGGAGAATAGACATGTCTTCTTCAGACGCGACATGAAGTCAGGAGAATCTGGTCGAGCCTTTCTCTTGAGTTTTCCTTTCACAAAAGCACCAAGAGGTTCCTCACTCACAGATGTTCAAGACAGCATTTTGAACAAGTGACACACGTAGTCTTTAGTTACAGGAAGATTCCCTGTAACTTAGCTGCTGACCTGGCCTAATGAAGATGTTCTCCACCGACAGCATGGCAGCCACGGGGAGCAGCAAATCCTGGCAGTCCAGAGATGCGGATTGGAGCAGGGCCCTTGTGAGGCCTGGCTGCAGGGGGAACTCCACCATCATCTCCCCCAGCTGGGTCACTCTGCCTCTCCTACAGTCAACACAGCGGACAAACAGAGCCGAGGGCACTCCTATCAGAACTACTGACCACCTGCTGACCACCTTCTGCGGCTCTTCAACACCTCACAGATCCACGGGTAAAACCACCCACCTGTCAATGGCATCAAACTGATAGAGCTGTTTCAGCGCTTCGAGAAGAAACCTCTCCTCTGGGCGGTCGAGGTAAGGAAATCTGAAAAGAAATCAACTCATTACTCGTTGAACGCGGCGCAGCGCTCATGGACAGATCACGTGACAATGGAGTCCAGTATACCCGATGACATCATGAATACCCAGGCACTTGAGTGTGAGTACGACTGCTGTCAGACTTGTCCTCTGGATTTCCGGGACTGTATATTCAGGCATACACTTCTCCCAGTATTCATTGGAATAGATTCGGAAGCACTTCCCCGCGGAGGTTCTTCCAGCTCGGCCCGCTCTCTGCTGCGCCTCACTCCTGATCACAGAGAAGGAAAAAACAAAATAGTCAATGAGCTTTCTTGATACTAGAGGGAAAATGATTCGGCTTTCGTCCCATCTCAGCGTGCATATTGTTTTTTGATCATGTAAAAGATCTGCAAGGTTAAAAACTCACTTTGAAATAGGCACCACTTCCAAGATGTCCATGCCCACCCGAGAGTTGTGGTTGAGTTGCTTTACGAACCCACTGTCTACGATGTACCTGTACGGGCGAATGAGAGTGGATGGAAACGTACAGTGATGAGTTCTGTTAAAATGTCGTGTGTGATTTGCTAAAGCATTGATCCAAAGCCTCACTCACTTTATACCATCAATAGTGAGAGATGTTGTTGCAATATTAGTGGCCACGACACACTTCCTTATTCCAGGCGGCGGGGGCTGAAAGATCTGCCTCTGTTGATCTATAACGAGATGACACAGTCTGGCAATGTTGACTTTTCTAAAAGAAAAAAAATTAATGTTGTGATAAGGTGACAGCCATCGTGTGCGTTTACCAGTGGGCATTGATCCATAAAGTGGCAGAATGAGAAGACCCTCCACCGTCTGGTCATGCACATCGTAGCGGTAGTCTATTGTCTCGGCCTTTTCATACAGCATGTCACAGGCATGCTCGATCTCTGACTGACCTGTTGAACAGTAAAATACATGGTTTTAGAATGAATGTTCTATTCGCGCAAATCAAAAACCTTCATCCATTATTGCAGTTTTGTGTCAAGATCTTTTTGCACTCTCTCAAATGAAATTGATTTAAATTAGCTGTCTGATTATTTCGCCGCTTTCACAGTCCTGGCTATTTGTGTAATCACAGAAAGGCAGAAACAGGCTTAGAAGAGATCAGGATAACGTTGATGCTTGTCAAATTCATCTCAAATCACCTGCATTACAATTAATCAAGAAAGTGGAGCTCCTCTGTGATGATGACCAAAAAAATGCCCGCTCTGTTTGGAAAGACCTGACAGGCGCAGTGTGAGGAGATGGAAACTCACCTGTTAAGAACACAAGAATATCGCCAGACGGTTCACTTGTGTGCACGTCCAGGGCCACTTTCACCACCTGTGGAGCAAAGGCCGAACAAATAACAACACTTCATCGAATACCACAACAATACGAAGAAAGAGAACATTTTGGTCACTAGAATAATGATATGATGCGCTCAAACCATCTCATCTCTGCTCCAATCAACAGCTCAGTACCTGTCTGACGTAACCAGTGCTGTCTACGTCTTTCGGTCCGACCGCAGAACCAAACGTGCAGATCACGGGAAACGTCCTCCCGGGAATCTCAAAGACAGGACAGTTGCCGAGAAAGGCCGACAGCTTGTCGGCCTCCAGTGTGGCGGACATGACCACCACCTTCAGCGGAAAAGATCGACCCCTGGTGGCTTCGGCGGGGTCGGAGAAGACTTTTTTCAACAAACCCAGGAGAATATCCTGCGGGGGGGGGGGGGGGGGGGG
>JAFBJT010102718.1:8261-43261 GCA_016785325.1 Chascanopsetta lugubris
TAGGGTGTATGTGTGTGTGTGTGTGTGTGTGTGTGTGTGTGTGTGTGTATAGTTGGATGTGGGAGGTTAATGAAGCAGCGTGGTGCTATGGTTTTAGTGGTCCGGCCCACTTAAGGTTAAATGAGGTTGTATGTTGCCTCTGAACTAAAAGGAGTTTTACTTCCCAGCTCCATATAAGTAGCTTTTGCTACAAACAGCCATGGCTAGCTACATGCTAGCAACAGGAAGCTGAATGCAGTAAGTGGTGTGCTTTCCTGCTCACACCTATATAGTTCTCAAAGTACGAAAGGCAGTAAAAGTATAGCTTCGGTGATTGTTGATTGAATAAGTAGCAAATGTACTAGTAATAGAGGTAAAAGTATTTCTATACTATCTTCCGATTGGCTGAAGCCACTTCCTCCCTCTCCACCTCTAGCTTGTGAGTGGTTAGCATTCTGATGTAAAATGGCTGCCGTGCATCACTCGGGTGGGTGCTACACACTGATGGTGTTTGAGGTGAGTCCCCCCTTCTCTGTAAAGCGCTTTGAGTGTCTAGAATGGCGCTACATGAATACAATGAATTATTATAGTTATTATACTGTTTATATGCCATCTGTAAGGTAATGATCCAAAATGATAGTTTTCACATTACAAGTAATATGTGTTATTTGTGTATTTGTTCATGTTTTTTTATTTTTTTATTTTTTGTGTGTCTGTGTCATTTATAGAAGGCTGAAACATGGTTGTGCTTTCTTTATGGAAAAACTATGGTGTTGAATACTGGATCAGTTGTATCACACTGATGACTGAGGCTGCCAATACAACAGGGATCAGTGAGCTGTGGACGGCCAGCAGACAGGTATGGAAATAAGAAGGCAGCTGTGTCAGAGATGTGTGTTTAAAGGGAGGACAGGTGTGTGGAACATGGAGCAGCCAAGTGCGGGTCTTGGTCTGTTGAACATAAACACAAGCAGCTGCCAGGTGAGCAGATGAGAGCACGCGCACACAAACACACACACACACACACACACACACACACAGATGATGAGCTTTAGCCTCTTACTGTGTCATCACTAAAGTTAAAAAGATTGCATCAGTTCAACAGGTGTTGATAGAAATATCAACTCATGGTCTCGAGCAAAAAGCTCTACTCAGCAGTAAATATACTTTTCTGGCAGCATTGGTCAGACACTCTATTCCCTTTATCATGAAGATCACATTTTACGTTAGGTCTATTTGTTTGTAACTTGATATAATGGTATAACAGCAACAAATTAAAAAAAACTTTGCCAAACTTTATTATGATTATGTGCAACTTGGTACACTATCGGCAACTTGGTGCACCTACGAATAAAATAATCAACCGATAGTGTTATTTCAGTATCATGTTTTATTCCTGTAATAATATTTTTTGGAAAAAAAACATGTTATTCTTCCTCCATATTTCTAATCAAAATGCATTTATTTCCCAAGATGAATGTATAAAACTATTCAGAAATGTACTGATAAGGCAGAACACAGAAAAAAGAATTACGTGGGTAAAACTATTGGAGGGTCTCCAGTATAACATGCACAGGGGGTACACTATTTGCAGTGTTGATTTACATGTAAAATAATGTCAAACTGACTTTAAGTCACTACACACCTAATAAGGGCATCACTGTAAAAACATAAATTGCAATGCGTCAAGGCCTTTTATACGCCATTACAATTGCATAGATCAAACCTCCCACGATGACAATGGGCATCGTGAGTTTCATCAGCCATTTGAAAGGGAAACCATAGGATGGAGCTTTTCTTGCAGGGACCCTCCATGGCACCTGGGTGCAAGTGGTTTGCGGTTTGGATGGGAATTTGTATTGTTGATACGAGGTCCTGCTACACAGCTGGGAGTTTGGAGCTTTTGGTTGTTGAAACGGCACCACCCTTTGATGGTGTACTTGATTGGTTGGAATCATCTGTTGCTGCTGCTGCTGCTGTTGCTGCTGTAATCTGGCAGTTTCCGTCTGAGCAGCAACTCTCTGTTCCTGGTGTTTGGTTCCAGCATTGTGTAGCTTAGCTGGGACTTCATGCCGCGGCTTTGGAGTGTGAGCGTTGTCTTGCTCAGCTTGAGTATGCTTTTGCTGGTCTTTGGAGTCTTCTGATTCCAGATCAGTTTGGGCTTCTTGGTCAGCCAGGACCTTCAGATCTTGCTGCTTCATGATGTCAGTCTCCAACTTAGTGAGAACCTCCTGTTTGTGATGTGTATCAGCAGTGCTTTGCCTGGCTTGGACCTCCTGTTGTTGCTTGGATTCACCATTTTCAAGTTCAGTTAGGACCTCCTGTTGGGGCTGCATGCTGGCAGGTTTTGGCTCAGCTAGGAGTTTCTGTTGCTGTAATAGGTTGACGGCAGTTTCAAACTCTGCTGTGACTTTTGGTTGCTGCTGCTCAACAAGATCCAGGTAGGTTGGGGCATTGTGTTGCTGCTGCTGCTGTATGCCATTTGATTTGAGCTCAGCTGGAACCAAGGGCTCCAGGTATACACGTAGGTCAGTTGTTTCCAGCTGGACAGGTACTTCCTCTTGCTGGTTTTGGATGCCAGCATTGTCTAACTTGGGTGGGACCTTCTGTTGCTGGTGCATTCCATCAATTTCCAAATCTGCTGAGACTTCTGGCCGCTGCTGCTGCATATTATCGCTTTCTAACTTGGCTGAAAACTCTTGTTGTTGCTGTTGTGTGTCTGTGATTTCCAGCATGGTGGGTAATTCATTTTGTTGGTCTGTGGGGGCGGTTTCCAGCATACCTGTGACTTCCTGTTGCTGGAGATGGTTACCAGTACTTCCCTGGTCAACCAGCAACTCTTTTTGCTGGTTTTGGGTGTTACACGTATCCAGATTAGTGGGCACTTCCTGATGCTGAATCTGGAGCCCTCTTGATAAAAACTCAGCTGGGGCCTCCTGTTGCAGCTGCTGCATGAAGTCAGTTTTCACATCAACGAAAACCTCTTGTTGGTGATGTGTCTGAGCATTTTCCTGCTCAATTCGAACCTCTAGTTTCTGTTCTAATATGTTATCAGTTCCCAAAGTGACAGGGACCTCACACTGCTGAGGTGTTTCAACAGTTTTCAGCTCGGCTCGAACTTCCTTTTCCTGATGTTTGGTTCTATAGTTTTCCAGCTCAACAGGGACATGTTCTTGCTGCATGTTGTAGATCTCTATCATGGCTGGAATGTTGTGGTGTTCTCTTTTGGCGGTTTTCGGTGTGACAGGGACCTCTGGGTCCTTAGCATGAGTGCCAGGAGTACCCTGGTCAGATGGAACCTCCTGTTGCTGGTCATTGCTAGCAGTTTTCATACCTGCAGGAACTTCCTGGTGCTCGTGATGGAGCCTACCAGATTTGAGCTGAGCTAGGACTTCCTGCTGCTGTTGCTGCATATGGTATGTTCCTACCATGGCTAGGTACTCCTGTTCTAGCTGCTGCTCATTTTCATGCTCCCCTGGTGGGTGATGTATAGCAGCATTTTGCACCTCATCCGGAACGTCTTTTTTCTGCTGCTGCATATCATCAGTCTCCAACGTTTCTGTGACCTCTTGTTGATCGTGTGCGTCAGCAGTTTCTAGGTCAGTTAGGGCTTCCTGCTGCAAATACTGGAGATAACCAGATTCAAGCTGTGGTGGTATGTCCTGTTCCTGCTGCAAAATATTGTCAGTTATCAACCTCCATAGAGCATCATGCTGCTCATGTGTTTTGGAAGTTTCCAGATCAGCTGGAACCTCCTTCCCCTGGTGTGTGTCACTGGTTTCCAGCTCAGATGGGACTTCCTTTTGCTGGTTTTGGGTGAAAGCAGTGTGTAGCTCAAATGAGACCTCCTGTACCTGGTGAGTGCCAGCAGTTTCCAGATTAGTAGGGACTCCCAGCTGCTGGATCCTGCCAGATTCCACCTTATCTTTGACCTCCATTTGCTGTTGTTGCATATTGTACATTTCTATAATGGCTTGGATGTTGTGTTGTTGATGTGTCCCAGTGATTTTCAGTGTGACAGGGACTTCAGGGTCCTTGTCATGAGTGTCAGGAGTACACTGCTCAGATGGGACCTCCTGTTGCTGGTTATTGCCAGCAGTTTTCATACCTTCAGGGACTTCCTGGTGCTGATGTTGGAGCCTACCTGATTCTAGCTCAGCTAGGTGCTCCTGTTGGAGCTGCTGCATGCTGTCATTTTCATGCTTCCCTGTCTGGTGAAGTATAGCAGCATTTTCCACCTCATCTGGAACGTCTTGTTTCTGCTGCTGCATATCATCAGTCTCCAACTTTTGAGTGGCCTCCTGTTGATGGTGTGTGTCATCAGTTTCTACATCAGTTGGGGCTTCCTGCTGCAAATGCTGGAGATAACCAGATTCAAGCTGGGGTAGTATGTCCTGTTTAGGCTTTGAAATATTGTAAGTTATCGACCCCAGTAGGGCATCACGGTGCTCATGTGTTTTGGAAGATTCCAAATCAGCTGGAACCTCCTTCTCCTGGTGTGTGTCACTGGTTCCCAGCTCAGCTAGGACTTCTTTTTGCTGGTTTTGGGTGAAAGCAGAGTGAAGCTCAGATGAGACCTCCTGTTCCTGGTGAGTGCCAGCAGTTTCCAGATTAGAAGGGACTCCCAGCTGCTGATGCTGGATCCCACCAGATTCTACCAAATCTTTGACCTCCCTTTGCTGTTGTTGCACATTATACATTTCTATCATGGCTGGGGCGTTATGTTGTTGATGTGTTCCATTGGTTTTCTGTGTGGCAGGGCCCTTGGCATGGGTGCCAGGAGTACCATGCTCAGATAGGACCACCTGTTGCTGGTCTGTGCCAAAACTTTTCATAACTGCAGGGACTTGCTGGTGCTGATGTTGGACCCTACAACATTCTAGCTCAGCCGACGCCTGCATGATATCAGTTTCAAGTTGCTGATGTGTATGAGAGGTTTCCAGCTTAGCTAGGACTTCCTGTTGCAGTTGCTGCGTGTGGTATGTTCCCACCATGGTTAGGTACTCCTGTTCTAGCTGCTGCGTGTTATCATTTTCATGCTCCCCTGTTTGGTGAAGTATAGCAGCATTTTCCAACTCATCTGGAATGTCTTGTTTCTGCTGCTGCATATCAGTCTCCAACTTTGCTGTGACCACCTGTTGATGCCGTGCATCAGCAGTTTCTAGATCAGTTGGAGCCTCCTGTTGCAAATGCTGGAGACAACCCGATTCCACCTGGGGTGGTATGTCCTGTTTCTGCAGCAAAATGTTGTCAGTTATAAGCTTTGGGAGGGAATCATGCTGCTCATGTGTTTTGGCAGTTTCCAGCTTAGCTGGGACTTCCTGTTGCTGCAGATGGTTGCCAGTATTTTTGAGCTCAGCTTGGAACTCCTTTTGCTGGTTGTCGGTGTCATGTTTGTCCAGATCAGCTGGGACTTCCTGCTGCTGAATCTGGAGCCCCTTAGATAAAAACTCATCTGGAGCCTCCTGTTGCAGCTGCTGCATGATGCCAGTTTTCAACTTAGCAAGAACCTCAAGTTGGCAATGTGTGTCAGCATTTTCCAGCTCAATTTGAACCTCAAGTTTCTGTAGCAGTATGTCATTAGTATCCAAAGGGACAGGGACCTTATGCTGCTGATGTGTTTCAACAGTTTGAAGCTCAACTCTGACCTCTTTTTGCTGATGTTCGGTTCTATTGATTTCCAGATGAACTGGAACCTGCGTTTTTTGTTGCAATATAATGCTGGTTACCAACTTGGATTGGACCTCATGTTGCTTGTTTGTTCCGTTGCTTTCCTGCTTGGTAGAGGCCTCCTGTTGATGCTGCATCTTATTGATTTCCAGGTTATCTGGGACTTGCTGATGTTGCTGCAGGTTGTTGGATTCCAAATCAGCTGAAACCTCCCCCTGGTGGGTGGGACTGGTTTCCAGCTCAGCTGGACCTTCCTTTTGAAGGTTTTGGGTGAACGCAGTTTGTAGCTCAGATGAAACCTGTTCCTGGCGAGTGCCAGCAGTTTCCAGATTAGAAGGGACTCCCAGCTGCTGGATCCTGCCAGATTCCACCTTATCTTTGACCTCCATTTGCTGTTGTTGCATATTGTACATTTCTATCACGGCTTGGATGTTGTGTTGTTGATGTGTTCCGGTGGTTTTTAGTGTGACAAGCACTTCAGGGTCCTTGTCATGAGTGTTGGGAGTACCCTGCTCAGATGGGACCTCCTGTTGCCGGTCTGTGCCCACAGTTTTTATACCTGCAGTTTCTTCCTGGTGATGATGTTGGAGCCTACCAGATTCAAGCCCAGCTGAGGCCTCTTGATGCTGCATGATGTCAGTTTCCAGCTGCTGGAGATGTGTATGAAACGTTTCCAGCTCAGCTAGAACTTCCTGTTGTTTCTGCATGTTGTATGTTCTTATCTTGGCTTGGAACTCTTGTTCTGCCTGCTGCGTGTCATTTTCATGCTCCTCAAAAAACATTGTTTGATGATTAATGTCAGCATTTTCCATCTCATCTGGGACCTCTTGTTTCTGCAGATACACATCATCTGTGTCCAACTTTGCTGAGACCTCCTGTTGATGGTGTGCGTCAGCAGTTTGTAGGTCAGTTGGGACTTCCTGCAACAGATGCCGGAGATATCCAGATTCAAGCTGGGGTGGTACCTGTTTCTGCTTCAAAATGCCAGGTATCAATTTGGGCTGGGCATCATTCTGCTCATGTATTTTTGAAGTTTCCAGATCAGCTGGAACCTCCTCCTGGTATGTCTCGCTGGTTTCCAGCTCAGCTGGAACTTCCTTTTGCTGGTTTTGGGTGAAAGCCATGTGTAGGTCAGATGAGACCCTCTGTTCCAGATGTTTCTGCTGCTGCATATCATCAGTATCCATCTTTCCTGGGACCTCCTGTTGATGGTGTGCGTCAACAGTTTCTAGGTCAGCTTGAACTTCCCGTTGCTGATGATGGAGCCTGCCAGATTCCAGCTCGGCTTGGGCCTCCTGTTTTGGCTGCATGATGTCCACAGTTTCCAAATTGGCAGAGACCTCAAGTTTCTGGTGTGATTTTGTAGTTTCCAGTTTGACATGGACCCACTGCTGGAACTGCATGCCGGTGGTTTGCAGCTCAACTGTCACCTTGTGTTCCTGGTGTGTGTTGGTGGTTTCTAGCTCTGCTGAGACTTCCTCTTGCTGTTGGGTGCAAGTGGTGTACAGCTCACATGGGGCTTCCTGTTGCCAGTGTGTTCCAGAACTTTCCAGGTAGGCTGGGACTTCCTGCTGATGATGCTGGATCCTACCAAATTCCAGCTCAGCTAGGGAATCTTGTTGCTGTTGCATGATTTCGTTTCCCAATTCAACTTGCTTCTGGTCCATTATAATGGTTTCAGTCTCAGCTGGAACCTCTTTTTGCAGGTGTATGCCAACTGATTCCAGCTCAGCAGGGACTTCCTGTTGCTTGAATTGCATACTAGGAGTTTCCAAGATGGACAACTCTTGTTGCTGCATGTTGTCAGTTTTCACCTTGACTAGCACCTCATGCACCTCATCATATGACATCTCCTTTTGCTGGATCTGGATGTCATACATCTCTAGTTCAGCAAGGACCTCCAGTTGCTGATGTGTACCAGCAGTTCCCAGACCCCTAGGGATTTGCTGATGCTGATAATGGAGTCCACCAGATTCCATCGTGTTTGGGAGATCCTGCTTCTGTTGCTTGGTTCCACTAGTCTTTAGCCCATCTAGGATTTTCTGTTTCTGTAAAAGCAAGTTGTTGGTTTCCAGCTTGGCAGAGACCTTCTCATGGAGCTGCATGTCTGTGTAATCTAGCTCAGGTAAGATTTCCTCTTGCTGCTGCCCATAAATGATTTCAAGGTCAACTGGGGCCAAATGCTGCTGCTGCTGCTGTTGCATGTGGTTTGTTCCCAACTTAGATGACACACCATGCATCATGCAAGTTTCCAACTCAGTGTTAAACTCCTGTTGGTGATATCTGTCAGCAGTTTCCAACTTGAATTGGACCTTTTGTGTCTCCTTTGGCATGATTTCCATCCCCAACGTGGCTGGGAGTTGTGTGTGGTTTGTTCTCAGCTTGGCTGGGACATCCTGCTCCTGAAGCAGCAAGTTGTCCAACTCCCATGGTACATCATGCTGCTTGTGTCTTTCAGCTTTTTCTGTCTCAGCTGGGACGTCTTGTTGTGAACACTTGTAGGTGGTGTCCAACCCAGCTAGGATTTCCCGTTGCTGCTGCCTATTAGCAATTTCCAGTGCAACTGGGACTGTCTTTTGCTGTCTCTCCATTGAGCTGATTACCAACTTGTCCGACTTGTCATGTTGCTGGTGTGTCATAATTGACAGCGTTGCTGTAACTTCATCTTGATGTTTTGCAGTGTTTGTTTTTAGCTTGGTCATTTGTTTCTTTTGTAGCATGTTGTTGGTTTCGTACACAGATGGGACCTCATGCTGCAGGAGTGGTTCTGCAGTTTCCAGCTCAGCTTTGACCTTCTCTTGCTGCTGATGCATGTGGTTGGTTTCTGTCTCAGCTGTCACCACTTGCTCCTGGTCTGTGTTGGTGGTTTCCAGTTTGGCTTGAACCCCTTTTTGCTGATTTTGGGTGCCAGCTTTGTCCTGCTCAGATGGAATCTCATTTTGCTCTTCTCTGACAGCAGTTTCTAGAGTAACTGGTTCTTCATTCTGCTGGTGCTGGAGCCTGCAGTATTCCATCAGGGTTGAGACACTCTGTTGATGTAGTTGTATGATCTTGGTTTCCAACTCAATGCGAGACTCATGTTGTTGACATCTGTCTGCAGTGTCCAGCCTGGCTTGGACCGTATGTTCCTTGTGTATGTTGTTGGGGTTCAGCTGGCCTGTGACTTCCTGTCTTAGAAGCAGCAAGTTGTAGGTGACCAACTCAAATGGCACTTCACATAGTTGATGCGCCTCTGCAGTTTTTGGCTCAGTTTGGACTTCCTTTTGGTGCAGCCTATCAGCTGTTTCCAGCTCAGCTGGGACTCCTTGGTGCTGAAGTGTGTCAGCAGTTTGTTGATCAGCTGAGGCAACTTGCTGCTGGAGTCTGTCAGACTCCTTATTTAGGGCCCTCTCTTGCTGGTGCCTGATCTCAGTTTTCAGCTCACTGAAAATGTTCTGTTGGCATTGTATGTCAGCAGCTTCAAGTTTGGGTGGGTCCTGTTGTGACTGATATTGAATGTTGTCAGTCTCCAACTTAGCTGGGGCCATGTGTGTGACGGTGGCCTCTAGTTTGGTGGGGACCTCATGTGTCTGATGCATGGTTCCGTTTGTTTGCAGCTCTGCAGGGTCCCCCTGTCGATGCAGTGTGTCAGCAGTTTGTAGCTTATCTTCCATCTTGACTTGGACCTCCTGATGCTGCATATCATTGGTTTCTAACTTGTTTGGGACCTGATGGAGCTGGTGTGTGTCAGTTGTTTCCACCTTGGTTGGGACCTGTTTCTGCTGCTTGGCTCTGCTGGTTTTCAGTTCTGCTGGGATTGCCAGTTGCTGCTGCATGTTGGTTTCTAACTTGGATGGGATCTCTTGTATGTGTGCACATGCAGTTTCAATCATGCTGTGGACCTCTTTTTGCTGGTTCTGTGTGTCATCTTGTTCCATCTTAGTTTTAACCTCTTGCTCCTGATACGTATGCTTCCCAGATATCAGCTTACCTGTGTCCTTTTGTGGCTGGTGCTGCTGCTGCTGCTGCATGTCAGTTTGCAACACAGTGAAAAAATCCTGTTGATGATGTGTGGCATCAGTTTCCAGTTCACCTTTAATGTCCCATTGCAGCTTGTTGGGAGTTTCTAACTGGGATGAGACCTCATGCTGCTGGTGTGTTTTGGTAGTTTCCAGCTCATCTAGGACATCCTGTAGGAGCTGCATGGTTGTGATTTCCAGCTCAGCTAGGATTCCCTGTGGCTGCTGTGTGTCAACAGTTTCCAGGTCAGCTTGGACCTTCTTTTGCTGCTGCTGCGTATCATTTGTTTCCAGCTCAGGTGGGATCTCTTGTTCCTGCTCGGGGTCATGTATTACCTTACTTTTGATACTAAGCTTAGCCAGGACACCCTGTTGCTGCCCAATGTCACTGATTTCCAGGTCAGCAAGAATTTCCTGTTGCTGTTGCTGCTTCTGCTGCTGCTGCTGCTGCTGCATGTTGTTATTTTCCAGCTCATCTGGAGCCTCATTTTCCTGGTCTGTGTTTATGGTTCCCTGCTTGGCTGAAATGTCCTTTTGCTGGTTCTGGGTTCCAATGTCATACAGGTCAGATGGCCCATCCTGTTGCTGGTGTATGGCAGCAGTTTCCATATCTGGGGCTTTCTGATGCTGCATGATCGTTTGCAACTCGGTGAAAACCTCCTGTTGGCGATATGTAGCAGGGAATTCTAGTGCATCTCGGACCTCCTGTTGCTGCTGAATGTCATCAGCCTCCAACTTGGCCTGAGCGCCCTCTTGTTGGTGTGTTTTAGTGGTGTCAAGCTCTGCTGGGACCTCCTGATTCTGTTGCAGCATGTTGTTGATTTCTGAATTGTAAGTGTGTGTATCAACATTTACCTGGTGTTCTGGGAGGTCTTGTTTCTGATTTGTGCTGGCAGATTCTAGATCAGATGGGGCACCCCTCTGCTCCTCTTGGAGTCCAGCAGAATCTAGCTTGGTAGGAACCCTCATTTTGTGCTGATGCATGCTGTGGGTATCCATCTCAGCCAGAGCCTCTAGTTGATGTGTGTCAGCAGGTTCAAGCTTAACTTGGACCTCCTGTTGCTCCTGCTGGTTGTAGGGTGTTTCAGGGTCGACTTGGACCTCCTTTAGCTGTGAGCTAGTGGTTTCGTCAATGTCTGTGACGGCTTGTTCCCGGGTTACGTCAGTTTCCAGCTCAGCTGGTACCACCTGTTGCTTAGTGCCGGTCCCCCCATGCTCAGATGGCACATGTTGCTGGGTGCCAACAGTTTCCAGCATGGCCTGGACCTCCCTTTGGTACTGCATCTGTACAGTATACTTGCTTTCAGCTGCCTGGACATCAGAGTTCTGCAAGGACTTCAAGGTTTCAATTTTGGACAAATGCTCCAAGATCGTCATGCCTATTGAACTTTCACCCGGGATTGTATTGACATAACCTTTCAACCATGTTATCTCGTCCTCGAGTTTCACCAACTTCATGTTATTCAGAGGGCAATTTTGTTCATGGACCTCCTTCTCTAGCTCTGTATAGATGTCGTCCTCAGTCAAGAGCACCTTTACCTCTAACTTAAGCAATGTGATTTCTGATTGCAGCTTGTCTTTTTCGTCCTGACAGATGCTGCAGCTACTGTACCCTGTATTGGTGTTATCCAATGGGGCTGGAGAATCCTGTTGCATATGGGAGGTGTGTTGCTCACCTGGGTCTTCCTGTTGCTGGGTGATGGTAAGCGGCTCAGCTGGGTCCTCCTGTTGCTCCTCTAGGTTGGTGATTTCTAAATTGGACAAATGTCCTGAGAGGACTTCCAAGGCTAAATTGTTTTTCTTGAGTATATTGACATATGCCTGCCACCATTTTCTCTCATTCACAAGATCCACGAGCTGAATCTGATGCTTTGAGCTGTGCAGTTTATGCTGTTCCGTCTCCTGCTCGGTATAGACCGCAAAGAGAACCTTTATGTCACAGTGAAGCAGCGTGATCTCTGATTGCAGCTTGTCGTTTTGATCCTGACAGATTTTGCAGCTCCTGTGCTCTAGTATTTTGTTTTCCCCCAACCCCTCCATCCTCCGTTGTATCGCTGAGACTGACTTCTAATCTTGAGAGTGGATAAAACAATACAGGTGTGGGTTAATGTTTGTTACCTGAAATGGATGGCCCAGGTAACATTTTCAGTCGGTGACACAAAGGTTACTCCGTTAAAGATATTAAAGGAATATTGGTCAGTTAAAGGATGTTCGACCTTTGACATCTCCTTTATGAAATGGCAGTCAAAGATCAGAGGCAGATATCAAAGACATGCCCAGTGCATTTAAATGGATACTGATCACTGCAATGGTAAAATAAGAAATCAAAAATCAATTTAAAATAAATAAATAAATAAATTTCAATATCATATCTTGTCATCACCTCACGGGTGGCCTGTATGTTCATATATTTGGTTGTCCCTCTGCCTGTGGTTCAGTTTCAGTTTCTGCAGTTTATCTGAAGAATGGCCGCAGGGAATTTCTTCAAATCTGTCAAACTCAGGCAACCTGATTCCATTGTGGTCATCACCAGTCAAAGATCAAAGTCAATGATTCAGTGAAATCAAAAAGTGTTTTCAACATTGATCACATCCAAATAAACCACTATCACAGTGTTCTCACTTTTACAGATTTGTAGTAGTAAATAGTTATGAAATTGGTCAATGACATAACAAATGAATTAACATTCAAATATGAGTGTATTGTCACAGCCAGTGTAACAACCAATGTCCACATGGGTTTTAGCCAAGTTAAAAAAAAAAAACAACTTTGGGGCAAATGTTAACTCTTTAATGTCTTCAACCCATCCTGTGAAACATTTGTCAACAACATTTCTTTACCCCTTTATTCATAATTTAATAGGACAATTTTCCTGTTGGCAACTTAATCAAGTGCACTCCATTTTCTATCTTTGAAAAAAGGAAAAATGTAACACTGTCTCTTCTCCTCTACAATCCACAGTCCACACTGTTTGTTGTTGGTGTCAACACCTCTCTTCCTGGAATTTACAGAGTGCACAGTGCAGCCTGCCCAACAGCAGATGGCAGTATTGTGACGTAACATATTATCGCAACACACTAATGAACTACTCCCTGTTTGATAACCTGAAATCATTCTAATCCATAACTAGTCAGAACCATACATCAAAACCATATCTGACTGTGAGGTCTGGAAGAAGGTTACCATGGCACTGATACCCCCACGTCCCAATGTGCCTTAATACCCCCAGGACCTGGCTCTTCAGATAAGTGATCCACAATCTCACAGCCTATACAAGCTAGACGGATATTTCCTTAGCTGTCACTTTGAGTCAAGAATTCTTTGAATTCTTTATTTTAGTAGTATCCCTTCGATGGGTTCCTGATGATTCTCTAATTCAGTGCAGTACACAGAGACATCTCTCCCCTTTAAACTTGTTGGTGACCCTGTGCGTCCATTGGATCAGCCCCCACCTCTCCGCCTGCTGCCTCCTCGGGGCCTCCTGAGACAGAGGCATCTGCACACCATGTGCATTTAGATTAGAAACAGCAGGTCAAACTCGCATTAACATCACTTCAACCAAAACCCATTATAACCTGAACAATGTGATGTCTCAGAAACACAGAAATTCAACCCATCTTTCAAAAATACATTGTAACAGATTGACCTAAGACACCACTCTGTATGATTTGGCGTATACATTATATATCAAGTGGTTTTAGTTTCACGTTACACGTTCAATATCCTCTGAGGCTCTTTTGGAAAACTTCAGACGGAATGCTGAAGGTGCTCTGGTGCTCTCTGCTGGATGTGAGTTGCAACAATTGTATTTTTCTGTCAGTTGCACTGAGGAGCCTGCATTACTACATATAATTAAATTGATGACTACTTTGTTAAAAAAAATAAAAAAAAATAACAACAGGTCATGTGTCAGCAGATTCCCTCAATTCCAAAGATGTGTGATGGAAATGGCCCGAGCCCTCATCACGCTGTATTTACATAGTTTTTGTGCAGTGAGTTGCTATTTTATTTTAATCAAACTATTGTTTGTGTTTGGATTTGTTTTCCTCCACTGAAGCAAAATGAGAGTTTCCTCATCCTCCGATGATGAGCTGATATTTGAAAAATCATACCACACCAATCTTGGATATGTTCCTTTACTTTGAGCCTCATGTGAAAACTCTAGTTGTCATGGTTACATGAGCCCAAACATGGTGAATCATTCTAATTTCTCAGGCCATAGTGTCCCACAGGTCACAAAGAAAATATTCGCAGAGATTGAAATTCAGCTTCATGAGAGAACTTTAATAACAAATTGTTCTGATGTCAAGAAAAGATTCCATGATGACTGAAGTCCTACAGCAAAGCTAGATGCTACAATCAAATGTGTACAAATGTGTATATATTTTTTATTTTGGTGTTTTTTTTCTGTTATATCTCTTATCAAATATGTACATTTCAATACATACTACAATTGGATCAACAGAAATAATATGATAATCAAACCACTTAGCTATTCTTTTAATTGAATGATTGCTGATATTTGGGTCATGTATTATTTGTTTTTAAGGTCTTTTTGACAAAATTCACTCCTGTGACTCCTGGCTTCATATTAAAGTATTAGGTCCTTGAACAGGACTCACTTTTCTGCACACAGTATAAAATAAAATAAAGTAAAAGAGGTCAGTGAAAATCAAATGAAAAGTTGAATGTTTAATGCATTATGTAAATTAATGGCATATTAAGATTATCCTATCTTTTTGTTGTTTTTTTATTTGTTTTTGTTTTATCTTGTTCATGATCCCTAGGGCTTTGTCTCTACACAGCCAAACTCTCCTCATCTGAACACTAGATGGGGCAATTTTACCATTTATGGAAGCTGCCAACAGCCCAAGTGTGGCCACAGTAAGAACTAGACTCAATGCCACGGTCAGAGTCAAAAGCTCCTATTAGAATGAACACATCAAATGAACTCTAAGATGAACTAATGATGTTTATGTTTGCCCTGGCACTATTTATATTACTCATTTTTTTTAGTCTGGCTTCAAATAAATTGACTTAAAAGCTTCAAAGAACACGTCTCTGAAGATATTCATTATGTTACATTTTTTAGAATCAAAATCTCACTGAGCACAAAATAAAATAGTGAATTCAATAGCATCTTTTTTTTTCTTCAAAAGGCCAGTTTCCCTTTTCACATGAAATAAATAATTTTGCTTTTTGACTCCCCACATGTCACATTATTCCACGTGCCAAGACACACGAGGAAGATTGCCATCAAATTAGCGGTCACCTTGATCATCAAAGGGAGTGGAATATTTTATAAGAAATATAAGAGGGGTTCATAAAAGTGCTGCAGTCTGTCATGGTCATCTCCTGATAATAGACCTAAAAGGCTAGGCTAATGTCCAGCGTTGCCTGATTATGCATATTAATGACATCTCTGAGAATTTATCTCAAAAATCTTTTTATTTTCCCCCCGTCGGGTGAGGAGGGCAAACGGTAATAAATGCTGGAATATATTCAGTTTAGGAATAATCCATGGAATCGGGAGAAGGAGCGCTCGGCAGGAATGCGGAGGCCGGGGCTGCCGGAAGCCTTCAATTATTGAACTAAGTCAGTTTCACATGTAATATGATCACTTAACCGCGGAAAACAACAAATCCGTCAGGAGTCCGTGTACGCTTCGTAATTAGCGGGATAATCAAAACAATTGCTTTTCCGTGCCGAGGAAACGGAGCTGCAGGTTCCATTATGCAGCACTGCAGGTTTTCAGCGAGCGGGCTGCCCACTGGCCCAGCGTTTGGAGACGAGCTGCACTGGGCCTTTGTTGAAGAGCTGGAGAGAACACAAAGAGAACTTCAAACAGCCATCTTATTTTCCTCTATTCTTCTGGGCGTGCTGATTACAGTTAAGGATAAAAGTTGTTCCTATGCAGTAAACTAATGCGGGGAATCAGAGAGCACTAATTAAGTCATGGGGGATCCTAGGGTTGGTCGGCACGGATGTGTTCCCCAACACCCGGACCGTGGGGGTTTGCCGAGAACTTTACAGCCCGACAGCATTCGGCATCAAACGTGTTTATTGTCAGCCGAGTGTCCGGCGGAGGCCTGAACCTCCAGATCTGCAAAGCCACCTGGGACAAAGCTCCAGCCTGCGTGAGCACTGATGGGCTTTCTTTTTTTTCTCCCCCTCCTTCCTCCCTCCACCTCGCCAGCCCCCGAGCACGGCTCGGAAAAGCGCCTCCGAATGTTCTGGGTGTCTGAGGCAGCGGTTCACTGTGTGTGTCAGAGCAGAGAGAGTCTGACGACGTCCCCCGTGCACAGATGTGGCGTGAAATACCAACCCCGGGAGGGTCCGCACCAACTTTTACAAATCTGCTGCAAAAGTGAAATTCCCCAGTCTGCTATCAATTGGTTGTTTTTGTTTTTCATGAAATAAATCTGATTGAGGTGTTTTTCATTTCCCTCAGTGCAATAAATGTATTGTTATTTAAAAAAAAAAGGCCTTTAGACTTTTAACATCCCCTGTGAAATCAGACAAATTGCAAATCAGGCCGGTGTCACCTTGTTACATCGAATCATCAAACCAATGGCATTTAAAACCCTCTGTATTGTAATTAAAGGTACAGTGTGGGATTTAGTGACACCTAGTGGTCAAGGTCAAGAACATCAACTCATACAACAATACGTATTTTGGATTTGAAGGAAAGCTGATTTCACCCAAATCTCGCATTCCAGACCTTTAAATAGAAAATGATTTATTTATATGCCGATCACAACTCACCGTTGTTCGCTCTGTGACCTCAGTTGACACAGAGGAGGGAGAAGTTAGCGTGGATGTGAGTGTGTTTGATGAAGCAGTATGAGATTCATGAATATGCCTCGTACACACACACACACACACACACGCGTGTCTGCTTCAGCCTCTCTTCTCACACTCTTATACTTTCATCGTTTTTTAAGAACTTACTTCTCTCACATCACTGACATTTCAGACTTCCTCCTCTTCTCACTTCACATGTACAGCGAACCCCATCAGAAGTTGTGTGAAGGCCTGACCCGCCATCACACCCAGCATCTGCTGCAGCATGACCATCAATTGTATGTTTATTGTCTATTCGATTGTTCGTCATAATTGTATTGATGTCTAATCGATTCATTGCCAGTCCCTGCCACAGGTTTATCCTTTATACATCGTAACAGAAATGATATGTGAGTGAACGAGCAGCTTGAACAAAATGTTGCTGTGTTTTTTACTTGTATCACAACTTAATTTAAGGTTCAGTTTCACACACAGGCGCACACACACACACACACATGCGCGCGCGCTGATGCACGCTTTTTGAACCCCTTTACTTATTATTGGGAGGGCCTGTCCCGCTGCCTGTAGCCACCTGCAAATTACAATTTAGTACTCTGAGAGTTAAGACTGTGTTCTTTCAACCCATTGTGTGTGTGTGTGTGTGTGTGTGTGTGTGTGTGTGTGTGTGTGTGTGTATGTGTGTGTGTGTGTGTGTATTTGTGAGCATGTGTGTGTGTGTGTGTGAGTATGTGTGTGTCGGGGGAGGGGAAGAGAGAGTCTGGTAGAAAACCTTTAATCCGGGTGCTGTCAGGCCCAAACCCGGCTTGACGTCCCATTGATGTGGAACAGAACAAAACACAGGGCCCCTTGCTAAGCTCCGACTGGCTCAGTCACACACACACGCACGTACACACCCACACTCACACACACACACACACACACACACACACACACACACACACTGGGCCCCACTCTAAAACCCCCCAGCCTGGGCCCCTGCTCCCTAACTGGGAAGGGCATTCCTCAGCCTATACACACGCGTGCACATAGGCAAACTTGCTCACTCTTCATCCATGCACGTATACACACACACACACACACACACACACACACACTGAGCCCCAAGAATACAACCTTAACTCTTTGGGTGCTGTGTTGTAATTAGCAGGTGATAGCGGCTTAAAGGTTGTTCTCCCTCTCCTCCATATGTTCACTTCATTTCCATAAATACACTTGAATGTGTGTGTTTAAAAGGATTCTCTCTCTCTCTCTCTCTCTCTCTCTCTCTCTCTCTCACACACACACACACACACACAACACACACACACACACACACACACACACACACACACACACACACACGATGTGTTTGGATACAGCTAACAGAAGCCAGATGTTCCAGTGTGTGTTGCCAGTGATGAAAGTGTGTATCCGTGGTGACAACAAACAGTTATTATTGTCCTGCTGTTTGGACAGTTCCCAGTCCGCTGCATCTCTGTTCACCATTCGCTTAAATAGAGGAGGAGACCGAGAATAGACGCAGACGCAGGCAGATTCACAACCGAGCGGATACAAAATCCGACATATCAGAACAGAGGTGTTCCAGCTAATGGGCCTGGATCCGTCGGGGATATGACTGTTTATCTGGCCGCTGTTCTCCAGGATGGCCAGCAGGTGGAGCTGTGGGCAGCGGGCGGCCGCGGGGCAGAACTTTCCTGAGTATCCCAACTTTGACCCGGCGTTGGCCTTGGGGGGGCGAAGCGTTTTGTTACATCAGCTGGGTTTCAGCGCCGGAGCGAGGAGGTCCTGCGTGGGTCAGAGTTCAGGCTCATCACTCTGCACCGGGGGAACTCTGCCCAGCATCAGGGAGCCAGTCCCGCACCTGTGGCCCTTCACCACCCCTCACACCTACATGGTCCGCTCATTTCCCCACCTCTCCACCTTTCTCCAGGACTCCGCTCGCTCCTCGGGTTCACCCCCCACCCCCCCCATCACACCCCCTGTAGAAAATTGCTTGGATCTTCTATCCCCCCGGCGCTGGAGCTGCCGTGCTTCCGTTTTGGAACGTCAGATCAGCGAGTGAGCCGTTTGTTTTGGGCTGGGCTGCCGTTCAGGGAGAGGCCTGGCAAGCCCCCGACCAAAATGTTTTTATTGACGGGCGAAAGCAGTCGGGCCGACAGCACCGATTGGCTGTAATTGGTCGGCAAGTCAGCGGCGCGTTTGAAATACCCTATGTAAAGTGGCAGCCTTTAGAAATGCACACACGCACACACACACACACACACACACACACACACACACACACACACACACACACACACACACAGAGTTTCTCCCCGCCCGCCCGCCCGCCCGCCCGTCTTAAGGAAAGCCAGATGGGCCACGGGGAAGCAATCACCCCTCTATTTGTCTTGGTGCTGATCAGGTTAGTGAAGTGTTCTCAGGCCTGGCCAGGAGTCTGCACACTGCTGAGCCTCGTCCCTGTGGCACAGCGGCCGCATCAACTCCCGCCAACTGCACTGGTCAGATTGAGATAAGCGCAACAACGTACGAGTACGGGGGGTGGGGGTGGGGGGATGCTCCATCACCGGAGATAAAAGGTAGAAGTAATGTTTTTTTTTTTTTTTTTTTTTTAACTTTGTAGGAGTTTGATTTATAGTCGCGAGCGGCAGCGTTAAGTAGATGACTCCGTGCAGCCGGTTGTATGAATGTGAGGTTGAGCGAGGAAGCTGGTAGCTATATAACATCTTTCACCCGCTGATATGGACACCGGCATTTAGGGCCGGGTCAGTGGATGGGAGGTGTGGAGGCCGCAGAGCTTTTTTGGCAAAGAACATTCCAGCCGCCGAATGCACACATGGTTTTGGTTTAGAGCAACGAAATGAGCACCAGACACAGAGCAGTGACAGTGAATGAAAGCCTCAATGATGCACACACACACACACACACACACACACACACGCGCGTGCATGCACGTAGCGCTGACTGCACGGGTTAATGGAGTGACGGAATCCAGAAGGAATTTTACTCAAGGACTCGGGGAGTGAACTGTTAGGTAGCCTCTGAACTTCCCTGTACAACCTCAGAGTTGTGTGCGATGCTCTTTTTTTTCTCCATTTTTTTTTTTCCAGACGCAGCATCTCAGCGAGCGCGAAGAGCGGACGGGTATTAAAAGAATCAAAAGAGATACATGAAAGGCGACGATAAAGATGGTCGATCGAGGATGAGCCGGGAGTTGATGCGATGGGTGCAGGCTGGAGCGAGCGCCGCTGAAACTCGATCCCGTCCAGAAGAGCGCAGCGTCCTGATTGGCTGGCCTGCCCATGAACCCTGACCCTTGACTTTGTCTGGGGCCTGTGACCTTGAGTGAAGTACAGGCGGAGACTCAACTCCCTCCTGTACCCCCCCCCCCCCCCGCCCACCTACCTCCCCACCCCCACCCATGCGTCTCTGGTGAGTGGGCTGGCGGGGAGGAGATGGAGAGCAGAAATGTCAGCAAGACATTAAACAGAGCGTCTGTGTGTGCTCTCCGAGTCCAACCTGTCTGATTTCCCCTTCGTCCCCACTCCTCCTCCTCCTCCTCCTCCTCCTCACATATCCTCCGTACACGCCTCTCAGCAGTGCAATAAATTCATCCCCCCTCTCTCCATCAATTTGTCTAATTTGCTCCATCAACACGACTAACCCTCCACCCCCCCACCCCCCCTGCAGACCCCCCCCCTGCAGCCCCCCCCCCGCTTGTTTAGAGGTCGGTGCCAAACAGTTGTGTTCTGGCAACCGGCTGGGACTATTTCTAGTGTTGCCCATTCTGTCATTTTTAACTAGATTCAGCAGTCAACAGGAACAAGGAAGTCAAGAAGTACAACACAATTTATTTATTTGGGGGATTTTTAATCCTTGAATCCGTTTAATACTTACCTAATCTTTTTCTCATTACATACCAACGTGTTTTTACGTCACCTTGTAATACTTTTGCATTCCCTTGAGAAGTTTTGCATTGTCATGCTTTGTGTTACTTTGCAGCACTTTTGTGTTACTCTGTCGTACTCTTGTGGTGTTGTTTTTTCTTTGCAATAGCTTTAAATTGCTGTGCAACATCTTGGCATTACCTCACAATACCTTTCAGTTACCTTGTCATAACTTCATTTATCCGTTCCCCTTTGGAGAAGAAGGTGATTTGGTCTTTCAACTTAAACCCGTTTGAAGGAAAACGACATGAGCTCAACATGAACCTGACTGCTATTCTCACTGTGACTGCTCAGAGAAGCCATCGGTTTTAGTACCAGGAGTGATCTCATGGAGAAAGCCTTCATGCACATGTGTAAAAGTCAAATCGTTGAACATTGTGGGAGGAGTGCTGAAGACTGACATCATAACTCCATGGTAAATATGAGGGCCACTGCCAGCAGCATTCAACATGACTCGTCATAAACGGGGGAGGGATATACAGCTGGTGCTAACACAAGGACACCTTAAAAAAAACTGCCCCCTGGCACCGCTGTCTCAATAATTTTAGATTTAAGGGTTCAACAGGGGGTTGTGGGCCAGACTTGGGATTAATAACTTCCTGGAGGCCTGTTATCACCTTGCTGCTTCACTCCTATTTCCACTTGTTTGTGCTGAGCTGTCAGCTGATAGTAACATCTGCACCTCACCGTGAGGATTCATGAGACGTATCAGTCTTCTCCTCTGACTGGTGAGAGAGAAAATGAGAGTGTTTCCTTCCTTTCTTCGTTTGCTGAAAATGTCCTCCTGGATTGTATACATTGGCCGGACAAATCCAAAAATGACCTTTTACTTTTTATTTTCATATATATACTGTATGTATATATATATATATATATGGTGTGACAGCAAAAGAGAGACTGAAAGAAATAATGGATGAAGTGAAGGAAGGAGGGAAGGAAGGAAGGAAGGCAAAAATGAAAGAATGAAAGAAAGGAAGGAAGGAAGGCAAGAGAGAAATGATGACAAGGAAAGATGAAAGGAAGGAAGGAGAGGAGGACACAAAAGGAAAAAAGGATGGAAGGAAGGAAGGAAGGAACAGATAGATTCATAGATCTGTGATATATTATTGTCCTCACATGCATTAATAATCCGGGAATATCCACTGTTACCACACATGTACACACACACACACACACACACACACAAACACACACACATGCGCTGTCCCAGCACAGAATCACATGGCGATGGAGCACAGCCGAGTGGTGTTTATTTTATTGGATGTTTATTTCGCTGTGTAAAACATGCCACTCAGGGACCTTGTGAAGCGATGCACTCAAATCTCTCTCTCTCCCTCTCTCTCTGTCCCTCTCTCTCTTTTTTGTCTCTTCTAGTGTAAACAGTGTGTATATTGGGAGTATGTTGTTCACCGGTCTGTGTAGCTGTGTAATCCATTCAGCCAGACACTGTAAACAACATCTCTACATGTTTATAAATACTGCCCAGCCACTCTAATGAATTTATGGTAATGCCTTGTTCAGTTGCTTCTGCTATGTGTGTGTGTGTGTGTGTGTGTGTGTGTGTGTGTGTGTGTGTGTGTGTGTGTGTGTGTGTGTGTGTGTGTGTGTGTGTGTGTGTGTGTGTGCGTGTGTGTGTATGTGTGTGTGTGTTTTCATGTATTACCCCTCCAACTACACACAGTGGTTTCTGATGTTTCCTGTTGGTGCTGCCTGGTAAAAACTTCAAGCCTGTGAAAGCAAGAGTCCATTAGCGCAGCATCTCATTCCATTCACCTCACTTCAACTTGCTTCTGAGCCCACGTCTCCAAAACGAAGCGCATTTGTTGTAATTTTGTGAACTTTCTTTCAATGATTTTGAATTATTGATGCTGTTTTAAACCCTTTGCAGAGACAGCCACAGCCACTGGATATGTTTGTGTTTCATTAAACTTGTTGGAGTCTTATTCCATCGCACTTCCTCAGCTGTAAATGAGACAGTCAAGTTAATTTTCAGTGTCAGAAATTCAATGGGGGGAAAAACAAAAGTATGTCTCAATGAATAAGTGATGATGGCTGGTCTGTGACTACATTTTAAAAACGTACCTTATATAACTCAGTCCTTTACACTGCATTTTGAATAAATCTTAAATGTTCCTTCCCATCAGTCCAACTGTTTATTTTATCTAATGATCTAAACTGAGGTTGCGTGAGTCCTTTGGAATAACATCCTTATAATTACAAAGTTAGAATCTACTTCAGTCAGAATCACTTTACTGTTTTCACAATATATGTCCTGTTCTATTTCAATGAATAGTCCAGTTTACGTTTTTTACATTAAGTTTTTATGACCCTGCAAAGCACCCACCTTTACAGTCACCTTATGATATAAACTTATAAATAAAATAACATTTTGTGAAATCCACATCATCTTACCCCACAATACTAATAATTATAAATGTACATTTTACTCCATGCACAACTTATACAAAATGTTAGTGTGATGTCATAATTATATCTACAAAAACAGCTACCGAACCTTTCAATAGCAGACATTTAGACATAAACAATAACAGGTAAACCGATACAAGACAATCTTAAGATAAAATAAGATAAAGATAATCAACAATAACAGGTAAACATTTGTGTTACTGATGATGTTAATAAACAAAACCGTGATTTCTAGGCTCAGATCTTTGATTAATCACACCTGTGTTTACCCGCCTGATCTTGAATGTGACGTACACGGTATCAACAAACGTGTTTCTGATTGGCTGTACCATCTTTACTTGGTCACGTGACGTGATGTACGTTATTCGTCAAACTGAAACTGCGGGCGCCTGCGAACTGCTGCATAGAGGTTGTACAGTCACACAGGAGATAAAGATATTATTTCGAAATTGGTCCCCATATGATGATACACCCGTAAGTGAGGAGAAACTAAAGGAGAAGAAGAAACACAAACACAGAGGAAAGTCAACGAGGTGATGAACGGACTGTTTTATTAGCAGTTAGCAGTTAGCAGTTAGCCGTTAGCAGTTAGCATCCTCCCCCGTCAGCTGCTGCCATGGACGTCACAGCTCCACCTGGAAGTGGGACATGATGGATACTTCACCTGCTTCACACAGAACACGGGCACTGTGAGGTAAACAACTTGATAGTATGTCTGTGTGTGCACTTTTAAGTTGTTGTGTCACTGACTAATGGTCCAAGATATTTGTTGTTTGTCTGTAAACTGTGGTAAACTGCTCACGTGAGAATTTGTAGCTTTGAGCACCAGGCTCCGACCACAGTATTTACGACAGGTATGAGATACATGAAAGTGTGATTCCATTTTCCTATACCTTTTTGTAGATATGTGGTTGTTTTGTTCATGAAATGGTTCATTTTCATTCACTACCTGACGGTGGATTTAGTTGTATGATTACACAACACAAGTTATATTTATTTGGATGTTTTGCTGGTGAAGAGATTCTTAAGCTTATTTATCAGGTTGTCATATGAGCCGAAGCATGACTGAAATGAGTCTCTGAGAGAGTTTACTCTGAGAGTTCAGTATATGTTCCTATCCCCCATTCGCGAACAAGGCTGTTGATCATCCATTTATTTATGAAGGTCCTTATTTATTTCCTCATTTGACTTGTTATATCCTCGATAACATCGCTCTGTGTGACATCAGATGTTGGATGCTGTGCTGACACAGTCGTTCAAAGTGAACAGCAGCTGGACCCAGACTGCTGAGGAGTGAAATCAGGGCCATAACAGTACAGTGACTTTTTGCTTTATGGAAGATGCTACATGTGCACGGGCAACAAGTACTTCA
Organism: Chascanopsetta lugubris; assembly: GCA_016785325.1. Classification (NCBI taxonomy): domain Eukaryota; kingdom Metazoa; phylum Chordata; class Actinopteri; order Pleuronectiformes; family Bothidae; genus Chascanopsetta; species Chascanopsetta lugubris. The sequence continues at coordinate 32,459 of JAFBJT010102718.1, forward strand.
CCTGCGAGTTCTCCTGGTAGCTCATTTGGCAGTTGTTTACTTCGTAGAGTTGGTTCCTCATTTACTAAAGTCCACGGCAGCGGCCTCAGCTTTGACTATATCTCGCAGCCCTTTGCCGTGTCTTCTTCTTCTTCTTTCTCTCTCTCTCTCTCTCTCTCTCTCTCTCTCTCTCTCTCTCTCTTTCTCTCCTGCTTTAACATTTTGACTGTATGGTTCATTGAGGCAAAAAATACACCATGACAGAGTTATACTATGAGCTAAAACGGGTATTTGGCTGGGTTATTTAGTGGTGTAAATAATTTGTTTCTTGTGTTTTGTTGATTTGATTTAGTGTGTGTGTGTGTGTGTGTGTGTGTGTGTGTGTGTGGTGTGTGTGGTGTGTGTGTGTGTGTGATGTGTCCGTTGCTCTCAGACTAAGCCATCACTGCTCCCCCCTCATCAGGCCAGACAGGTGTTATTACATTGAAATGAGAGCAGTGATGTATGCATGAGTAATGTGGACCTGTCCTCTTCAGCTTGATGGAATCTGACGCTTCTCATTATTGTGACATGTCTGAGAAAAAGAACAAAGTAGCAACACTTTGCCCGAGGTGCTGCTCGTAAGACGTCACCAGGTGCCGCACACACACACACACACACACACACACACACACACACACACACACACACACACACACACACACACACACACACACCCCTCATGAGGACGCTGACACAAAGTGACACGTCACAATTCTTTCAAAGTGCAAACAAATGGGAGTGTTTCTATTTAGTGCAGATAGGGGAAGTTTTGTATTGGTTTAAACATTCTTTATCTGTAAAGAATAACATCTCTCTTTATCTTAGAGAATTTTTTTATAGAAAAGCCGGGATGGCGTTTTTTGTGTGCGCGGAACACAATTATTGGACCCAGTTATTGTTTCCTTCAGTTATTGATCATCACATTTCATTACATCCACAAAAGTGGATATTTCACGTATTGTTTGCTCAATCTCCATCTTTCACAAAGAACCCTCTTATCTCAGCTCAGTGCTTCACCTCTGAGATTCACCACACAGTCTTGGTGACTGATTTGAAAAAGCCACCATAACCCTTTGCATTATTTGTTGATAATTAATAAAGGCGTGATTTGTTGTTGTCCCATCCGCTGTGGTGTTTGTCGAACCACATAGGACAGACCTTGTTATTTTTTGTCCTTAACACACCACTGCCGCGTTACTCGACTTCTGTGCCGCTGTGATCACTCACAATGAGTGGTGATCAAATAAAAGACAAAAGATAAAGGCATTCTTTTGTCACACGTAGAGAGGAAAGAAAAGAGCGAGAGGGAAAAAGGAGGAACAAAACTAAATGCAGCCTTTATACAAAGCGGCATTCTTCTCTTTCCAGGGAAAGTTTGGCCCTGAGGAGAGGGGTCACTCCCTCTCACCTCAACTGTTTGTTGGTAGGTCAGAGGAGGTTGTCTGTGTGTGTGTGTGTGTGTGTGTGTCTGTGTCTGTGTGTTTGTGTTTGTGTGTGAGAACTGTGCCCCGTTTTTAAATTCTCTTTTCTACAGATAATGAATAATTAGAAGTCGATGTGTGTGTTTGTGTGCGTGTGTTGTGTATGCACGTACAATTACACAACACTAGAATCAACTGGAACCAAACTAAACCTGACTGCCATCACACAAAACAGCATCAAGTTCATCAGTGTATTATAAGCATAGGCTCACACTCTTTATTCCCATTTATCTTCAAACATCTAAACAGTGAGGATTGCCGTTCCTGAATCACATTAACTGTGACGGAACTGCTTTTTAAAATTTAAAACAACTTATTTATTCACTGTAAAACAGATGAGCAGACTGATAAAGAAAGTAAACTAAAAATCTAGTTTCTATGTTAAAAATATATATGATAAAATCAGTTATATTTAACACATTGCCTCTGAATTGTAAACCCTGGCCTTGTAGCTTTTATTCTGCGAGCCCCACCACAGTATGAATCTGTAAAACTGGAATTGTAACTGCTATAATCACACAAGGTAACTCATTTAAAAAACATGATCTCTGCAAATACACAGTATGCTCAGTAATTGTGATGTCTGAGCTGTGGATTTGTAGCTCCAGACAAAATGTCACCAGAAATAAATGTGTCATTTGCATCTTGTCACCTGGAATTAATGAGATGCCAAAAGGGGAACCTTCACTGAAGTCGACGCAAGTGTGACTGTTCCACGATTTTCACAGGATGACCTGTCCTGCTCTCTCTCTCTCTCTCTCTTTTCTTGCTGTTCCTCTTTTGTTCTTCTTTTTTTCCCACTTTTATCGGCACCACGAGTGACACAGCAGAGAAGAGTTTAGTCTGCTTGTCTTACTACAATTTTTGTCAGACTAAGTGTTGAACCTTAGAACTTGTCCGAAGATGGATGACATGGAAGCCAAAAAATATAGCCTTGATCACCCTCTGGTGGCTGGCTGCAGTATAGATCGTTGTCTTTGCCTCCTCCATGTTAGTGAATACAACTCTGACCAAAGTAAAAGGTCAGAACTTAATCAAATTAATTTATCTTGAAGGCTCCTGTCGGGAGCTATTTGTTTCATGCAAGTGTTTATTTCTTATTTGATAGAAATTGTGTCATTGGTTGACTCTGTATTTTGGAGGAACCATGTCATCGCTCGATAATCAATCACTGTTGTGTAGACTTCGACTCAGAATGATGTCAAAAGTGCAAGACTGTGGCAAGCATGAAAAAAACATTCAGTAATACATTGTAGTTATGAGCCTGCTCCCTATTTTTTTCCTTCTACTCATAGTTGGTTTGGGTAAGCAGCATAAAAGGAGAACTCAAGTGTATTAGCGAATAAAGTATACACGTTTTATCACCCATCATCCCTTTATCTGTGGATGTGAAAGGGTCTAGTCACTTGGCTGGGCTCAATGTAGCGCACGAACAAGCAGTTGGGTCCCGTGTGTGCAGTCTGAGTTTGTCTATGTTGGCTTCAACAATTGAGAGGGACAAAGGTGAACCAACTGATTTGTTGCAGTCGCTAAAATAATAGAGCAATTTCTTTCCTTAATGCTCGTCATGGTGGTGTTGACACACACACACACACAGACACACACACAGAAATCGCACGTCAGTGGCCAGGTCTTCTGAGAACAGGCTGTTCGCTCAAATTGTCCTCAAACAATGAAGTGCTGAACAGATCACATCAATCTTTCTCAAGAGAAATATTAGTTTCCCCCCATCACCCACCCACACATAGCAGAGGAAGAGGCCAGAATGGCGAATCTATTTTTGTGCTTGCACTCACGTGTGTGTATGTACAATTTGTGTGTGTGTGTGTGTGTGTGTGTGTGTGTGTGTGTGTGTGTGTGTGTGACTGGGCGCATGAGCGAGACAGTGGGGGGAAAAAAAAGATACATTTTCAGCTTGTCTCAAATTTACCTTGAGACCCCGCAAGACCCCCCCCCCCCCACACACACACACAAGTCGTGAAAATACTCTGCGAGATTCCATTGCCTTGGCCGTCCCACAGAGATATAAAACAACCTCTAACTGGCAACTCGCAGCACATCAATTACACCTTTATTTGTTGGCTGGAGGTTGAGGTTGAAAGAGGCCTTATTTTCACAGCAGCTTATAAGGGAGGTTTAGTGCACAGTGATTTATACTTTTACTTATTTTTAATAGCAGCACTATCTTAAAATGAAATTTACAGTAAGTAAATCATGTGCCAACCCTGCTGGGTGCCACTTTAACCCACAGGATGTTACAGGAGACACCGTTAACTAGTAATTAGTTTAGATGAAATGTGAAAACAATATCCCATTCCTACCTACACATGGCTGATAGTGATTTTTGTCTTGAAGCTGTTATTCACTGCCATGTTGAGTGTGGGTTTTATCCAATTCTACTTCCATTTGGCATATATGGAAACACAACATCTGGATGTACTGTAATTTCTCGTTTTTCATCTTATGCTGAGCTAAACCTTTGTGACATTTCCAGCGAAATGCTGCAAGTCACTGGTCAGCAGCATATTATGATGAATGTTTGGACGAACATGCAACACTGGAAAGACGACACGTTTAGGGCACCTCCCCTTATTAGATGCAAAGAGCGCATGAGCCAGGTTGACAGGTGACTGCATTACTGAGGTTGGCGGTCATTTTGGGCACGTTGTTAACTTCAGACTTGATGCACTGGTTGAATGAAAAATAAAAATAAATCCCACAAGTTAAACTAATGGCTGGGAATGAGAATGGAATGGATTACCCTTTAAAACTAGATTAATCTTGGTAAAAAAAAATCCAGTAAATCCTCAAATTTTATTATGAAAGAGGCTAAAGAAGTGAAATGGTGATTAAGAATTTAGCTTATTGGGTTTAAAGAAGTTTCCTCTGTTTTTTGTGTCTTCAGTAAAGGCATTCTCTCTCTCTCTCTCTCTCTCTCTCTCTCTCTCTCTCTCTCCCCCCTCTGTTACTCTCTCACCATCTCACCCCCCACCCCCACTAATCTCTGTATATTAGCTCTCAGGAAGAGAAAGCTTTCTCAGTGTGTTCTGGCTGTTTTAATATCTGTCAGCTTCATCCTGTACTCCATCCCTCTGCTTCCTCCTCTCTTATTTTGGCTCTCCGCTTCCTTCTGTCTTCATATTTCACTTCTTTGTTTGACTCCTCTGTCCTCGTCTCCGCTCAGTCTATCAGTTCTCGTCAGCAGCCCTGGAGTTGACAACAAGGTGTGTGTGTGTGTGTGTGTGTGTGTTTCTTTGAGACGTATGATGGGGTCCTCACTATTTAGTGCATTGTCTTGGCATTTCTCATTTCACCCAATGCTTTTTGTCAGGGCGACCCAGGTTCCTTGACACCTTGTATAAACACGCTGATTACAGCAAGAGCTATGGGACCTGTGTGCATATGCATATGTGTGTGTGTGTGTGTGTGTGTGTGTGTGTGTGTGTGTGTGTGACTGATGCCTTGTGTGCACCTGTATTTAAGCGTTAGCCCAGCACCAACATCTATCAGCAGAACATCTATTCAATTACATTTGTTTTAGAAACGCTCATGTTCAGAGATACATGGTTTTTTGAGTAAAATTCTAAGAATGTCAGAAGTAATCGAAAGACGGGGTGAAATGTACCCACCGACAGCTCCTTATATCTGTTACTGTCGAGCCTGAATTGACAACATGCACTTGGGACATGGATTGGATAAATGCCCTCTGAAAACTTCTTTCAACTGAAGCAAAACCATTGAATCAGATATTTCTTTTTAGCCCTGCTGTGGATTTCATCTTAACTTCGCATAGACTTCACAACACTGGAGTATGTCCATATTGGCCCTATGATTCATATGCATGTTGCCTTTAAAAGTTGAATCCCTTCGACTTGATTGTCACCCATACTTTTGGTGATTGTAGTGTAACTCTTCTCCCACCGAAAGTTAGAGTCAGTATAAAGAAGAAATAAAGATTGATGATCACTTTACCCTTGTACGAGCCCTTGGTATTGTACTTACATAAGCATGCTCTATGGCAGCAGCCTTGTTGCACCACCGTCCTTTGAATTGCTAAAAACGGAGAAAACTGTACACATTTTGTGTTTGAATGATAAGTCAGGGCAGTTGGTATTCAGATGCAACATCCCCACTGTCACTAAATCTGACACACTGTACCTTCAGTCTTTTATGAAGCTGTCTCATCTCCCTAGAATATCATAGTAATGTAGAATTCACAGTAGGTGGAAATCATTTGAATTACTACTGCAAGTTAGAGTTCTGTATTAGTGGAGCAGCTTTTAGTGCTCTTATATGTGAACTGAGCCCTTGAGGAACAATAGGTTGCTCATCTCCTAAAGCATCTCTGACCTCAGTGCCATTCTAGATTTGGAAACAGACATTCTGATGATAGACTTTTTTCACTCCACTAACATAGTCACATATATTTAAATTCTGGGAGTGTGACAAACCTTTACAACTATACAGATGCTTATTGTCATGTCTGTTGGTATTATCTGATCCACTCATATACACACACAAAGGCCTCGTGTGAGTCTGCATCCTTACTCCCCCTGAGAGCCGCAAAGCAACAATGCTAAACATTCAACTGAAAGATCTTTTATTTCATGTGAGAACGTATCATTAATAAACTGTGGTGTGGCACATATTCTATATAGAGTACACTATACAGGAATATGATGCCTAAATCATGATGTGAAACATTTTCTAATCTTCATTCTCCTCTTTTCATTCTCACCCTGTTCCAAGCTTGTTGAGCTCTATTCCATTCTGCCGTTTACTGCTCTGTTTTATTTATCTCTGCTCAACTTTGTTTTCCTCTTTTGGATTCTGTTCTTTTTCTGCTCTCCCCCGTCCTCGTCATTTTTATTGCATGCCGTTCTGCTGAGTCTCGTCTTTTCTGCTCTACCTTGGTCAGTCCTGCCAACTTGCTGTGTAAAAATCCAACACTGCGATACTGTTAACACCCCATCATTGTTACACGAATCAAGATATTTAGTGGTTTCTATCTGAGATGGATCATATAAATAAACATCAAGCAACTGAGCGATGAAACTATAACATCTGTCCAACACTTGGCTGTGCTCTGTGCTCCACACACAAACTATCTAAACAATAGTCAGTGTTCATTGACTGTTTAGAAAGGAACCTCAGTAATCAGAGTCTGATTATGTTTAGCTTTCAGTAGCTGATTATGTTTTATAAGCAATTTCTGGTCAGCCCAGGGACGATTTTTGGGACTGATACTGCTGACCCTTTTATTTCACCTTGAATAGGTTTCCTCTACACACTCATATGCCTGTTTGTTGATGCTGGCTGAGCATTGGCTTTTACATGGCCAGACAAACACACACACACACACACACACACACACACACACACACACACACTACAGTATGAATTGGTTACATTCAAAGACCTTCGCCCATTCTACATGTCTGCAGTGACTGCTGTGCTCCCATTGAAATCATGTGTTTTTCTCCCGTGGGCCAAGGTGGAACTAATTCTCTCTGCCTTGTTAGCGAAGGCAGCCGCACTTTGTTTTTGTTCAGCCGAAATGTGTCCCCACCTTCCAAAGCTTGCCAATATTGTCATTTTTCTATTTGCTTTTATGTCTCAAGTACATTATTTTGTTATTATTACTAACCAAAAAAGGCGAGTGTCTGTCTCGCTCTCTCTTTCTCGCTCTCCCTCACTCGTTTCCAAGAGTGCAGAAATTGAATATTACATTTAAAAGTCAATTTCCACGATGGGATTACACAAATCAGCCTCTCCCTGTTTCACCCTTATGCTTCTATTCATCTCTCATTCATCGTGTGCAACCTTGATGCATCTCTTTATTTGCTGTGGTTTAATCTATTCATTTGAAGACATCTTTTTTCCACGCTCAACAGCCCAACTCATGTTTTTCCACTTTGCATTGTTACATTGCCCCTGTCCAACCTGTGTGTGTGTGTGCACGCGTGTGTTCGTGTGTGTGTGTGTTCATATACAAATTTCACGCTCAGGCCTTTTCAACCACAAGGAAAAAAACATCAAGAAAGAGGGAAAAAACAAACCCTAAAAGCAATTACTCCTCTTCAATTTAATGCTTCTTGTCGATGCAATTTCAGTATTAGAAGTATGAGTTATTTATTTATCTCTCCATCTATTCATTTGTATATACCGCCTAGAAAGAGGGGAAATCAGAGAGATTGTGTCTGTGAAGTGAATTAGAGGAAGGAGAGTTGGGTGAACAAAAGCCCCCCCCCCCCACCAACATCAACCTGCCTGCCTCTCTCACTCTCAACACAAGTAAAATCATGCTCAGAGGAAGAAGCATGTACAGGTGTTAATGGCTTTATTAACACTACTCTCCTTTAAAAACAATGACATTTACCAACAGTGCTCTAGCGGATGATTTTGGTATTAACATTTTTTTTATGTCATCAGACGTATAATCATTTATTATATAATGTGTGTGAGAAAGGGACAGGGTGTGTTTAAGAGAGACACAAATGAGAAATGAAACAAGGACACATCCTTCATGTCCCAAATCTGTTATTTGTTCCCAGGGATTTTTATTTTCTTGCGCTGCAGAGAGTAACTGACAGGTGTTATTTTAGTAACTTTAAGCGTGTAGCTAACGCCCTACACGCCAGGCACATCTAATCAACACTTATTCCCACACACACCTTCAAACACTATACACCACAGGGACGGGAGCCATCTTAAAGGAATGTTTGGAGCCAGGAGGTTTAGTCGATTTATAAACACTGAAATCATATGCATATACTGTTGGTGCTGAATAATGAAGAAAGTAAATGGAAAAAAAATAGAATGTTATATAAGATGGCATGTTTTCTGCTTGATTCATTTCAAAGGTGTAACATCAAAAAGTGTTTTGGTTGCTCAGTTAAGAAGTGATACTTGTCCTCGGATTATTCCAGAAAGTGTAAAAGAGAGATGTGATATGATGTAAAAATTTCACATAATTTTCTTTAGTGGAATGCAAATTATGATTATTTAAAGATGTCAATTTTATGCAAAATGGTAAAAAAAATGAACATAATATGTGACTGAATAAAGAGTGACAGTAAAAGATATGATGAATGTCCACTCACTTTGACTCAAAACCCTGGAAAATAAAACAAGCCAGACTCTTATCAGTCCGTTTTATTATGCAGTAAATGTCATGTGAATTCTTTTTTACAACCTCATCAAAAATTTTACTTTCATGTGATATTGTTTGAAAGTAAAATAAATACAAAATATCCAGTGTATTAAAAATAGAAAATAAATCCCCATTAAAATCAAAATCAATTTAACGACTGTTACAAAAGTGTTTATAAGACTGACGCATGATAATGTTACACAAACTGATGCGTAGACTCTGCTTGATCTTTAGTTTGAGCTTTAAATTTTCTGTGGAACTTGATCTGCATAATTACTCACTTTTATTGCATTTTAGTGGCTTTAAAGGTCTATTGTGTAAAATATCAATCAAATGGTACCTATTTGTATTGGCTAAAATGGCACAGACAATGATTATACTGTAGGACAAAATATGATGGTTTGGAAGTGTGAATATCCTTATGAAAATATGAATAATTCAAATGGAATGATATATTCCAAGAGATGAGATGAATGTCTTTATTTCCTTTTTCTTCTTTTTTCAGTTCTCATTGTTATTCGGCTGTAATTTCTAGTGTTTCAAAATAACATTTCTGTGTTATATGTAACAGCAGGAGCTGCAGATGAAAAGAACAATGCTGTTAGCAGAGAAAGGCCTTGTCACAGTTGGTTGCTCACATGCTTACTGGATCTATATGGCTGGAATTGTAAATTCAGACAATTGCAAATAACAACGGCGAATAGAGAGAGAAGGCATGCACTCTGAAAATCTAGCTGTAACCCCCTTAACAAAGTCTTTTCCTGTAAAGACCAAACAATATATGAGTGTGGCCTCAGCCGGTCCTCTTCCTTCCACTCCTCGCCCTCCCCCTCCACCTCTCTGCTGCTTTTTTCATTTTCTTCACCTCTCCAGACGGCATCTCTCACCCGCTCCACTTTCCTCTCTGCTTGTTTACAGTAAGCAGGTCTTAGAGGGATGGTTTTACCTTTTATGGCCATTCTTCATCCATGGTAAAAGAGCACTAATACAACGGCATGTTACCCACACCCCCCTCCTCATCCTGACCTCCTGGATGGGGTGCCAGGGGTGGGTGGACTTTGTGCATGTGTTTGTGTGTGTCTGAGTTTGTGTGTGTGTGCATGTGTGTGTGTGCGTGCACGAGAGACAGGATCAACAAGTCTGTGAGGCATTGGGTTCCTGATGTGCAGTAAAAGCACCTTTTTAAAACGTCTCACTCGTCAACATGGACAGATAGTGGCTGAGACAGGGGTTTGTTTTGAATGCCTAGCTGTATAAAAAGCTCCTCTTGCTAGTGTTTAGGTTAGACTGGGGGTCCTGAGATTACACACACACACACACACACACACACACACACACACACACGCTCGCATGCACATACCAGGCAGGTGTTGCTGAGTAAAACCTGCTGCAAACACTCCTAAGCCTCCGATGAAGGAAAAAGTTTCAGCCACGGAGGAAGAAATGGCAGAGGGGGATTGTTCTGGCAAAGCGGGCACAGATGGGAAATGTCATGTTCCGAAGCAATGTTAATTAATATGTGAGGACAGCATTAACTCATTTTATTTCTTAAGCTCCCTAATTCCCACTCTGCACAAGAGAAGCGTCAATTAAAACCCTCCAAACCCTCTCTTAGTAATGCTCTTTGCTGTATGTCAGAGTCGGGATGAGGGTCATCTCTTCCTCCATGTCACTGCGAGCCTCATGTGTTGTGGGTAATAGTCTTACAGGAATTGTGCGTGTGTGTGTGTGTGTGTGTGTGTGTGTGTGTGTGTGTGTGTGTGTGTGTGTGTGTGTGTGTGTGTGTGTGTGTGTGTGTGTGTGTGTGTGAGTGAGGCGGTGGTGGATGTGTGCGCTTTACTGGTGGACTTGTGTGTCTGTTTGGGGCCCGTGTGCAGCAGCAGGGACTTAAGTTAGCCACAGGGTGTGTGCTGGGATCTGACCTCCACTGGTTATGAAATGTCAGTGTGTGTGTGTGTGTGTGTGTGTGTGTGTGTGTGTGTGTGTGTGTGTGTGTGTGTGTGTGTGTGTGTGTGTGTGTGTGTGTGTGTGTGTGTGTGTGTGTGTGTGTGTGTGTGTGTGTGTGTGTGTGTGTGTGTGTGTGGAATGCCAGTGTCAAGGGCCTGAGAAACAGCCATGTACAAACAAACATAGGCTCGTCTTTCCCTG
>JAFBJT010102718.1:45761-48261 GCA_016785325.1 Chascanopsetta lugubris
AACCACATTTGATTGAACTAGCTTGGGATTCAATTAGGATCTACATCAATCATGACACATACTCATACATGATAGCTCCCCCCACACTTGTCTGAGTTCAAGATCCACAAACTCACTGATAAATCAACTGAAATGTTGAAGGAGCTTGGAATAAAAAGAAAACAAAACAAAACCTTGATACACCCCCTGTACTGAATCCTCTTTTAAGATTTAATGGGACTTGGGTCATGCCCTGGCCCTTCACCAAAGGTCGTGCCAATTGGGTCGGTAGCATGAGTGTAATCCTGCTAAATATCAAACAAAGTTCAAAACATAACCTCCTCAGAGAATGTAATAATGTCACATATCTTGTCTGGCATTTACAAACAACTGTGTGAGGTGGTGGTCACATTGAAACACAGAAAATGATATTTTGCTCAATGTAGAGTGTGTGCATGCATTTGTGTGCATGTGTATAAATGAATTTTAGGGACTGAGAACAAGTATTTTTGGAAGTGACTTTCCTGAGTGAAACATTCCTAAATGCAACCCCGTAGTCACATTAAAAGCAGTCCGGCAGAAGCCTGTGTAATTAGGAAGAGTGTGTGTTGCCTGGACTGGCAGCATGAGCGCTGTAGAGCGGCAGTCCCACGGTTCTTCCCTGGGTCTTGGTTGATGGTCATTCAAAAACTGGCTGTGTGGTACGGAATAGAGTGGCAGTGAGGTTATTGGTATATTATAACTATTTCTGAATGTAAATGCAAAATTATGAAGTCAAAACTTATGCAACAAATACTTTATATTTTCCACCACTTCCTGTGCCCATTTTAGTGTTCACTTGGACTTTGTTTATCCGCCTGGACAAAAATATCTGTATAAACATGGCTGTGTGTAGATGCCAAAGAAAATGTTGAAATGAAAAGATAAAATCTTGGATTCATTGTCACGCGGACATAACCTGAGCTAGTCTCATGCACCTTGTCATGAATGGAGTTATGAAGCTATCTAAACACACATGGTGTGAGAATGCAAACTCTGTTGTAGTGATGTAATGTCTGAGACAGTGACACAATGAATGTGTTGTCACCGTTTACATTAACTCAAAGCCACTACATTTTATATTTAGTGCCATATTCATACACTTCAATTACCTAAACTGTTTCCTGAATGTTTTTCACTACACTAAATTGGAGCAATTTCCATTAATGCTTTAATCTGGCGAGAGAGTAGACACTCACTGACTTGACTGTAGGGTTTCACAATTCCAGAGAAAGAGAAAAGTGAAGGGGTAGTTTTTTCCATCCTCATGCACAGATGAGCCCATTCACCGCCGACACTGGACACCAGTGGATGTTTGTGGTTGTGCTCGGCTGCTTCCAGGTGTGAAAGAATCTGCCCAAATAAATGTGAAGACGGATGTTACTGGAAAATACTGGCCAAAGATGAAAATCCCAAAGCAAACATTACTTTAATTCTGATTTGTCTCTCACTCATGGAGGATGCCCGTGAATCTTTTCTTAAACCCAGCTCTCTCTCTCTCTCTCTCTCTCTCTCTCTCTCTCTTGCTCATCTCCCCCTCGTCTCCATCCCTCCATTTTGAAAGAGCCCTCAAGAGATGTGTGTACCCTCTCGCTGCCCGTATCCAAATAATTAATCCAAAGCAATTACTCTCCTCCTTCATCTGTCCGTCGGACCGCTAACAAAACATTTCGACACGTGTCCTCATCACTCCCCTTTAATTAAGGCAGCACTATTTATCACTCCCCTTTAATTATCCTAGCCTGTTTATCAGTCTGCCTTTAATGGAATAGGCACCAGAGAGATACTCGCACAAAAACATAGCCCGTTACGCCTTCCCCGCTTCTGCCAGTTTTGAACTCGAGAAGAAGGCAACAAAAAACAATTAGTGGAGGAAGGAAAGAAAGCAAAACAGAATTAGAATTAGGGAGAGGAAGAAGAGAGAAACTTGGAGAGCGAGCTGAAGGAGATATAAGTTGTTCGTCTCTCGGCAATCAGGCTGATGGCCACGCTCGCACACGCTCTGCTGTGCTTTTGTTCCCCGCGCAGAAAGCTTCCGCAGACTTCATGCAGTTCACACTGAGTTCAGACGTGCACACACACATGCACGCACAAACCGAGATCAAACACACCTCCACAATACTTCCTTTGTGTTCAGTAACCATGGTTTCTGTCAGGTTTAATGCCTAGCAACATGTGTCACAGGGCAACCACTCACTGTAAAGGGGAGGGCCTCTGATACACTTCATAACAGCACAAGTATTTGACCATGAAACAATTTTTACTATCGTGGTACTTGCTTAGAGGAGCTGAGTTTGAGCAGAGCAGTCGTTTTTTTTCTTTCTCTTCCTACACACTGTGGATGAGTGCGAGTACAGTACCCGTGTATATTTATATATATATATATATATATGTGTGTGTGTGTGTGCAGCTGATGTGAATCACGGACTTCAGGAAATACCTTGTTTTGCTTCTCCTCACAGACTGCATATTAACAGAGTTG
>JAFBJT010102718.1:53261-56349 GCA_016785325.1 Chascanopsetta lugubris
GATATTGTTGAGAATCAACAGCAAGGTTGTTATAATCTCAGAAATGTCTGTTGTTAAAATAAGATGCCAATTATGTGCTGTTACAACAGCGAAGATGAAAGTAGGAAAGGCGTTCTCAACGAAAAGAGCTCTCACTAGTATCAACAAAAAAGTCTCAATGTACAGGTCAACTTGGAAAGACAATGACATTTGAGAGATTTTGACAATGGTGTTGATGTGTGAAATGATACATAGTCCGTATTTATATAGGGTCTTAAGTATATAAGTCTTGATGACCCCTCAAATCACTTTACAGCACAACAAATAATTACTTCCTAAGAAGACCAGACATTTTTGGGCATTCATTAATTGAAGAAACCATTTCAGTCAATAGATGACACCAGTCCCAAACCAGTAGTCTTCAAAAAGTGACTTTGAGGGATACGGACACTTCAAAGCACTGATAACTTATCACATGCTCTACAACGTCAATGTCGGGCTGTCCAAAACTTTCGATGGTGTCTCTGTAGTCAAACTGTACTTCAAGAATCCCCCCCCACCACCACCACCACTACCCTGCCTCCTTCCCCGAGCTTCTGTCTCTTTGTCAGCGCCAAGTGCCCTCCATCTTCCTGACAGAGGTGGAGGTGGGGGGTGCAGGTGAGGCTGTCAGCTGTGGCAGCACCTGGCTGAGCCGCAGCCTTGATCAAGGCCCCAGATTTGGACGTTAACATGGAACGCTCATCTCCATGTACCGCTCAGGCTGTGACACTGGAACAGGACAGGGCTGACAGACAACTCCTCGACTGTCTCCCTGCCTGCCTTTGAGTGTCCTTTTTAGAACAGGAGATGGAAGGAAAACCTTGTTTTAGTCTTCATCCTGACAGGCCATAGAGAAGTTCCTCTCTGCTTGATCGCTGACTTAGTTCTTATTTCCTTTTCCCAAGCATAGAGACTAAAAGGAGACTATAGAGACCAAGACTAAAATCACACATTGTGTAATGCATGTTGCTTTTATTTTGCCTATACAGTCCTGGCAGAAGGCTGTATAGGCCTTTGCCCCGCCCTTCTATCCCTCACTACCCATCGCCCGCTGTTTTCTGTTGCCTCTCTTGTGGGATTACTTTTCACAGAGGAGGGAGGAAGTGAGGTGGAGAGCTGGAAAGAGAGGAGAGCGGGTCCAGAAAGGAGCCCCTAAAATAACTGTCATGCGAGTGGACAGGCAGTGATTAAGGATTTAACTGATCATCCCGGGGCTGACAGTGAACCAGCTATTATCTAGCAGGAATCAAACGCTGCTCAAAGCCCTGGGAGGCTCTGTGCACCTCTCAGCATCTCTCAGCTCCTCTCAGAGGCCTGGCCAACATGAAAGGAGACGTCAGGGTCTGGCAGCTGACAAGCCATGGAGAGAGAGGAGAGAGAGAGAGGGAGAGAGAGAGAGAGAGAGAGAGAGCGAGCGAGCGAGTGCGCGAGAGTAAAGTAATGAGATCTTTATTTTCGCCGTTACCTCAGGGACTGTTGATCTGTCTTGTGGTGATGTGCAGCCGAATACAAAGACCCACTGTTTGTTTATGTGGGAACGCGCTCGAGTTCTGTGCTTGTGTCAAATCCACGTCCATCAATTACGGGAGTCAAAATGGAGCATTAATCTCGCAATGCCAATGACAAGAAACTACATGCTACCAGAAGAATAAAAATAAATCGTATTAACATAATTGCAGTCAGGAGGAAATTAGTGTGTGTGTGTGTGGTGTGGTGTGTGTGTGTATCTCTGTGTGCAATGTTGATGTGGTTACGCCGCTTGTCTTCATCAAAGGCCTTTCCATGACTCAAGAGACTTTACACTTGATCCCTCAGCTGATCTCTCCACTGAAGTGTGTGCGTGTGTGTGTGTGTGTGTGTGTGTCTGAATTATTTGCACTACAGTGGTTAAGCTGTTTGTCCTGGTTGTTTTATACTTGGTACAATAGTAGCATTTTTGAGATGCTTTTGAGAAAATTGGATAATTGGAAACTAAAAGCAGCAGTGATGGGTGACCCACAGTTGACACTTCAACTGAGATGAGATTTGATTTCCATAGATTTAGTGAATTAGTTGTAATAGAGATTTGATCGGTCTGTCTGTCTGTCTCTCTGTATAAGTATACAGACGGCAGGCGGTCACCGAGGCACACACTCTTAAGGTACAGTGTGTAAGATTTGGTGACATCTAGAGTTGAAGTTTTATATTGTATCCATCACCTCACCCTCACCCTTCTGAGAATGGAGGAGAATCTATGGTCGACTTCAGTTGTCTTGAAAACTCACAAGATGTTTTTGAATTAAAAAAGGTGCGACCAGAGACAAAAATGACATGCCATTGTGTAAACAAGATAAATAATAATAACCTAGGTGTAGACTTGTTGTATAGGAAAGGCAACCTTAAATTACTTTCAGTGTTTCCCCTACAATTCTGTTGCCCTCCCCCATTGCACCACCCACCCCCTTTGGTAGATTAGGTTAATTAAATCAATTATTTTTCCATATAGCGCCACATCACAACAGACATCATTTAAGCTTAACTTTCCTATATAGAACAGGTCTATACATTGTTCCTTTCTTAAACTAACTAAAATACATATAGTATATCTTATTTACACGTCAACAGGTCATTTCTGTCTCTACATGGTCGCGGTTCTATTTCTCCTCCGCTCTCTGTACCTCGGTCCATCCGTGTGTACATGTGAACCTTGGGGAAATGCTAACTTCTGTTGTGATCTGGTGCTAGAAAATAAATAAAATTTTATAAAATTAACTTAACCCTCAAGGGGGCCAGGGGGCGCTGTTATTTAGCCGCAAATCTTTTATGTTAATGGTTTCCAAAGGAGATCTGATTTTTTTCAACATCTTTTTAACATCCATAGCCCTTTATTCGACAGTTTATAGAGTCAAGATGTAGGGAGAGGTTATTCTTCGTGTTTCTTTCATTTTCAAACATTTTTACCTTTGTGAGTAGACAGAAGCTGTCTGCAGATTGTTGATGAACCATTAGATTGTAGATCTGCTGAAGAACTCAAGTATCTGAAAAGTGTGTCCCTCTGACCCGAGGTCAAGAGAACAGCTATGCACAC
>JAFBJT010102718.1:66751-77658 GCA_016785325.1 Chascanopsetta lugubris
CTGCATGCTTGGATGGCTGAGGGTGAGGTGATGGATACGAAATGCAACTTCACCACTAGATGTCACCATATCATACACCCTCTACCTTTTAATGTTATTCGTTGGTCAGGTCTTGGTCATCCATTTAGAAATAAGTTGCACTACTTCTGGTCATGACATCAGAAATAAAACACTTGTTACAACAAATTAATTGATTCAAGTCACGATTGTAGTGAGAAGCATGTGTGGACAAGAAGCAGCATGAGCCCTGTCATAGCTCATGACTCACCCTAATGGAAAAAAAGGGGTATTACAGGTTGGCCAGACCAGCACTTTGAATCCCTCAAAAATGCATTGATGTCCTCAGTAAAATGTCGAGATTGTCATTTCAAATGTTCGGTTATAATATTTAGATAATTTGGGAATATTTATAAAAAAAAAAAAATATTGCTCCATTTCACTGATGTCCAATTTCCAGTTGGTATCCTTTGCAGCCACAATTGGCACAAGGGAATAAACCTTCTGACAGAGTTGCCAGATTATAGGTAGGGTGTCGGGGTGGGGTGGGGGTGAACAAGACAAGGATCCCTTCAGCAGGCAGGGCAGTGTTGCATGACAGGCATTTTATAAACACACTCGCACACACAGCAAACACAGATGTTGCTGAGCTATGAATTGTGACCTGATGTGTTTTCTCACTTGTAACTTTAGTATGGATGATTTAACGCTTAACTGCAATCAGTGTTAAAGCATTCCACGGGGCTCCCTTGCAGACATAGCTGCTCTCTTTCTCTCCTTGCACGTGTGTGTGTGTGTGTGTGTGTGTGTGTGTGTGTGTGTGTGTGTGTGTGTCTGGTTGTGCATGTGCTATCCCCCCCCCCACCCTTCCCAGACTCCTGGGCTGTTTAGAGAGGCTGGCTACAATGCGGAGGACAGATGTGGAAAACCCCTGGCTCTCCAGACAAGGGCCTCCTTCATCCCTCCTTCTCCTGTCCTTCACTGAGACGGAGGAATGGAAGGATGGAGTTACTGAACTAACTTCCTGGATTACATCAAACACAGCTCTGCACACGGGACTGCTGGACCTCCTCCCTCCTCCCACTCCTCCTCCTCCTCCCTCTATCATTCTGTCTTTGTCTATCTCTTCCTTTCTTTCCTTCCAGACACATACACAAACACGACAACATCCAGCTCTGCCTGCTGCACTGAAACACAGGCCCGTGTGGCCTTAAGCTGCTTCCTGTCATCAAAACTTTGCCTAAAGGTACAGTGATTAGGTTTTAGTGACATCTAGTGATGACATTTTGTTGTGCAGATGACCCCCCCCCCCCCCCTTTTTTTGGGAGATCTTTCATTTATCATTAAATGTATCATATGTAAGATTTGGTGACACTTAATGGTGAAGTTGCATGTTGCATATCACCTCACCCTTCCCCTTTGAGCATGCAGGAGAACCTACGGTGGCCCTCAGTTGTCTTTAAAGTTCAGAACATGGCAGCCCCCATAGAGAGGACCTGCTCCTCTTGTAAATATACATTAAAGGGCTCATTTTTGGATAACGCAAGAACTCAACACGTGTTGAGTGTTTTATGAAAACCATGATCATTCCGTATTCTATTTCTACAATTCAAATGTGAAAACATTTCACCTGAATCTCACCGGACCGATGATTGTCCTCTACAATTAACAATGAGACACATTTACATAACAAGGTAACAAAAAAAGCCTGAGATTGAGAAAAGTTCTACCCAACCAGGAGGACAGAAAGTTTGCTGTTTGATGAGCTGAAGTATTAAGCAGCAGGTGTTTGTGCTGTGTAGAAGGCATGGCCAAGGCAGCGAGCTGCAGAGGGCAGTCAGCAGCCACTGAGCCACGGAACAAGTTGGGGATAGGGATTGGCTGTTATCTGCCCAGCCGTCTGCAGCTGTATTTACCGCCTTTGTTTGTTGTTCCCTAAGCAGTCGTAGATATGTGTATCTCCCTGTGTGTGTGTGTGTGTGTGTGTGTGTGTGTGTGTGTGTGTGTGTGTGTGTGTGTGTGTGTGTGTGTGTGTGTGTGTGTGTGTGTGTGTGTGCTTGTGTTGGAGTGTGTGTTTGCTGTTCCCTGTGCGGCCCAGGGAGGACTGGGAATTTTCTGTGTCAGTGCGTCGGAGGATTTTGGCTGGAGCTTTGTTGATCCTGTCTTTGTTGATCCCGTGTTGTTGTAGCAAGGGGGGCAAGAAGATTGAAGCATTAGCCTCGGCAGCAGGGACTTAACCCTCTCCTTACCCCCTCTCTTGCTTCACCCCACCCGTGAGCCTGGCCACTGGGCAGGGACACACACACACACACACACACACACACACACACACACACACACAGACACACACGCTCTGACCTATCCCAAGTACCTTCCAACTCCTGCATACAAACAGTGTGAAAATGCTTTTGGTTCCCCTCTTGGTTTTGTGTCATGCTTTCTGAAGCGAGCCAACTTTCAATTATTGCCCCTCCGTTTCACCCAGGCACCGGTGGCCAGAGGTGCGCGATGTTGAATGTGTGTGTTAACGCTCAGTTTGTTTGTGGCTGTAAGCCAAAGTGAACCAGACGCCTCTTTCACTTGTCCGAGCAGTTAAGAGATAGCGGCTTGTGTGGCTGTTTGTTTGATCTGAGATAAAGACTCTGCTCCCGATGAACCACACATCTGATGGTGAGCCCAGTCTGAGAGTCTTGGCCCTGGGCCGCTGGCATCGTAAATAGACATACATAACAGTGAGCCGTTTCTGATTGAATGGTTCTCCTGGCCTCTGTGAGCTGTGACCTATCCCCCCCCCCCCATGCTGAGCATCCTGAGGTCAGGATAAAAAGTGGTGCATATGAAGGAGAGCGGGGGCTCGAGGCTTTAGCTCTCCAGTGTGACCTCACATTTCCAACTGAGCGGCGGGAGACACACTCCTCTGCTCCGGAGCAAATCCTAATAACACTGGAGGGAGACGAGAGGATGAGGGGGGAAAGTTTGTGCAACTTAGTTTAGGCTGCAGGATGTGACATGTCGGGACTTTAAATGCGCATGGTTATGTACGTATGTGAGAAAGGTGTCGGCTTCTTTACATCGAGAGCACCCAGGATTTTCTTTGCTCTGTTATGTTGTGATGTGCAGTTTAATTAAACTGTTACCAGAGGCCAATCACATCATATATAACAGGAGGGCTGTCACTCCGATCAGGTGCAAGAAAATGCACTGACTCGTGTCTTCCCATGTTTCGGGCTTTGCAGCATTGCCCAGGCTTGCCAAATGTGCGTCATTACACCCTTTCATTTTATCACTTTTTAACATTCAATGCTGAGTTTGTCTTTAATTTTCGACATTACAATGAGTTGCTCGGGGGCTTATCGTCACTGTTCCTGATAGATGATGTTTTTGATGTTATTAAAAAAGAAAAGAGTGTTTGTAAATGTATCGTGCACGTCAGGGATGTCGAGACCAGAACCGGCCCACCAGATAGTTCAGTGGGGTTATTCAAAAACAACACCATTGCCAAAACACTCGTCATCAGAGTTTACAGATTAGGAATTGTATGGACACTAGTGGTCTGTAAAATATTGGTGGAATTATATATTCCAACCCAACGTGCAACTTCACTTCTAGATGTCACCACATCGTACATACCACCTTAAAAAAAACAATAAACAAAAACCCAATAAAACCCCATTGAGTTTTGATAATAACTGATGAGGTTTGGGTGGAACTGATGAGATGAGCGATACTCGGCTGCAAAATGCACATTCTCCACTAGAGGTGACTAAATCCCACACATTGTAACTGTACAGACAGCGTGGATCATCATGAGTGGACTCGCAGTGAGAGACGAGCGGTGCAGTGGCAGACCATGTGTCCGTCATGTTGGTGGGTCAGGTGACGGCGTCGGTGTGTGTGCAGCGCTGTGTGCGCTTCGTGGAAAAGCAATCACACAAACAAATTAATTAGTTCCCCCTAGCAAAGGAGTTTGATAAATTGAGCTGCTCATCCCCGCCCCCCCCCCCCCCCCCCCCCCCCCCCGGACTCCCCCTCCCCCTCCACTGCTTATTTATCCCTCTCTCACGTTCCCTTCTTTCAGTGTTTTCTATGTAATAAACATCTCATTACATCGTCCCACTTTTAATTGTATTTGTTCATCGTCTGTCCCTTCTCCTGTTTTCCTGTTTCACCGCGTCCGTTCATTGGACGCCCTTTACTTCCCCCACCACACACACACACACACACACACACACACACACACACAAAAGAGCCGACAGGAAACCCAATAGAACTCACACACAACACGCAGGCTGCTCCTCACCCTTGTTTAGGTCTCCATGCCACAGAGCCATACACCGGCCTGCATTTAGATGAAGTAATATGTTTTAATTATTCATATTTCCCTTTTTTATTAGACCACTTAACTGCAATATTATTCCCCTAGTTTGTCAATGGCCACTCTCTGCACCCATCAGCAAAAAGAGGAGAGAGCAACTTTAACAACGGAGCAGCGCGACGCACAAAATGTATTCATGAGCTATTTTCCAGCGTGTGGGCGCTGGGGGCTGGAATGAAGACTGTGTCCCTATTCAATTATCACACCATACCACGCACACGCACGTACACACACACACACACACACACACACACACACACACACACACACACACACAAACATGCACACTCGCACGCATAGAGGCGTTAAGCAGTGTGCACTCATTAAACACTCTCATTATACACAGGAGGAGATCCCTGCAGGTGCAGTTTACCAGAGTTAAGTTCATTTCCTGCTCCTCCTCCTCTTCCTCCTCCTCCTCGCTCACACACACCTCTCTCTCTCTCCCCCTATCTCCATTCATCGTCTTCAGGCGTTATTTACCTTACTCACCCAAAATGTAACACAATGAGGATGTGTTGTTCGTGCTATTTGAACTCAGTGACGTTGCAAATTGTCGTCCACCTGCTCAGAAACGTTTTTGCTTCGTGAGATTGATGACAATGTCTGGTACTGCCAATATGTTAAAGGTGCAGCTCGTCCTTTTTTTTTTTTTTACCGCATTTATTTCTAACAAATCTAACAGCTTTGACATCAAAGCAAAGACTTAGAGTTCTATGGTTGATGGAAAATGTCATATAGCCTGAAAAAGCACCTTTACTGTCTGTTGTGAGCTGCCACTATGTTCAGTTTGCCGCTGCAAGTCTTTTTCACAATCTCATATATTCACATCACTTCCTGTATGATTTTCAAAATAAAAGCCTCAAGCTACATTTCCAGTTGACAGAACCCACTCATACCGTCCATCCAAGGCTGTCATTTTTACTTTGTAGGGCCGGAAGCTGTTCAGCTTGTCAAACTCATTTTGGGTCATGGGCCACATACAACCCACTTTGACTGCAAGTGGGCCGGACCAGTACAACCACAGCATAATGACCTATAAATGACGGCAACTGCTTGACAGTGTTGTGTGCCAACCCCCAGAGGACACATTGGAAATAGCATTAATCCATGAATGTCCTCTCATCTGGCGGGCTGGACCGGAGCCTCTGGCGGGCCGGTGTTGGCCTGCGGGGCCGTAAGTTATGTACAGATGTACCGGCAGAAACCACACTGCTGCTCCACAGCTGTGAACACACAGTCGGTGTGGCCCTTGAATCGAAACGTGCAACCTCATGGTCAAGTTTGGTTCCTCGTAAAACTAGAATGACAATATTTAGAGAGAGAGAGAGAGAGAGAGAGAGACTGACTGGCAAGTAAGCTGGGTATTGATGTGTGGTTCTTACATGTTATTTATTTGCAGATTATGTGTTCTCACACAATATTGACACCAGCTGTTCATCAAAAGAACTATGACATGAAAAACGACTTGATGTCCTTTTGAAAAATTGTTTGCAACTTCACTTGACTCCAAAGAAAAGACAAAGGAGCCAAACATGGGCAACATCAGATCTTTATCACCTGTCACTTATCCTCTCTTGCACTTCTCCAGCACTGCCGCCATTTAATATAAAGGCCTCTCCCCCTCGGTAAAAACTCAATTATTCGCTATAATTCATATGCTAAAGTGAGAGAGTGTCTGAATGGCTGTTGAGCCGTATTATTTTAGCCGGCTGAATGTTTCTTTGTGGCAAACCTCTCATTTTCTCTGCGTGCTCATAGGCTTTCATACTACTCTGATGGACATGAACACAAAAAGGCCCTTTGTACCTGACCCATTACAACTTCAGATGAGCCTGCTCACAGAGCGTTAGGACTAGAGACTGCAGGTTAGGTGAATGTGTGTGTGTGTGTGAGAGAGAGTGTGTGTGTGCATTTATGTATGAGAGATATTTTAGGAAGTGATTATACGGACAGTGAGCGCTCTCAGATGGTGATGCAGTTTATAGTTTCATTTGACTGTGGCTACCTGAGCTTTTGATTGTTCTCTTGTCAAATCAGACTTCCACGATTGTCGTGACATCTTCACCCTGCTCCAAGAGAAGCTGATTTCATGACCTTCAAAGTAAAAAAAGGATTGTGTGTTTACCCGCGGAAGGGAAATTCTGAGTGACAGTTTATATTTTGAACTTCTCACTCTGCATTTTTTCGCATACACTTTGCTGTGCTGCGTCTTGAAACGCACTCAAATGTCTTTGTACTGTCACATTTAAAAATTAGAGGAGAGTCCATGCCAGACGTTTTAATTAATTTACTATAATTCATTCATCATTGTCCTGGCTCTTTTTTCTTTTCCCTCCTTTGCAGAAAAACAGTGAGGAAATAATCCATTTGTCTCTAGTGTGCAGCACTTCAGTCCTTCTGACCTACTTTGCTTTCCCTGCTCCTTGCTGCCATCCAACAGAATATTAGCGTGGCTTTCCTTTTGACAAGGATGGTCTCTGGGTGATGTGTTTGTCAATAAATCTCGTCGGGTTCGAGTGAGCATTGAGCGTTATCATAGTAATGTAACCAGCAGGCAGCCCACCATGGCCTCCTGTGCTCTTGCTCCCTTACATGCACATACCCTCTCACAATGGAGCTAAACCATGATAGTAGCTCGTAGAAGACGAAGTGAAAAAACTTGCAGTTCACAGGGTAACCACTGGGGGCTGGCTCCAAAAGGGAGCAAATCCATAGACTCCCATGTTAAAATGGTTAACTTCAGAGATTAATGAAACATGTTTAAAGCCTGGTACAAACTACGGTTTTGGTCTCAATCAGTCACCTGTATTCATGTGGCAACTGTACGGGGAGTGATTTTTATTTTTATTTTTTTACTTGCAGCTGGGCCGACCTGGCACGTACCACCCATCCACAGCTGTGTGTGCTCTCCGCCCCTATGCCCATTTTTGAACGAACCGGGAACTAGGAGAAGTTCGGATTCGGCAAGATGGCGACAAGGAACTCGTCCACAATTTGCTTCAAATTGCAGAAACCTACGTCATGGACGCTACGTCCGTCTTTATATACAGTCCATGGCTGTAACACAGAATAACAACCCACACCTTATGCCAACTCCCCCCACCCCAGTGTTTCTCAAAGTATGGGTTTGTGAAATCCCCCCCCCCCCTCAACACCCCCTGCCCTATGAGCTTGTTGTCATCCAGAACTTATCCCTCACCTTACCTGACACCCTTGTCTCAGCAGCATCAACTAATTCAGCAAAACTGGAATGAAACTTCTCAAAAGCTCAGGATGTCAGATCGCAATAAAATCCCCTGTTCCACAAAAGCTAAACCCGCCAACCCTTTTAGGTTCAAAGCAACAGACACACACTTCACATGATGCAATCATTTTGCATTGATTGTTCCAATTCTCCCATGTGTTCAGCTGCTTTTTTTCTGTTCGGCGAGAGATAACATTGTGGAATTGAATGAATTTGCTGTGTGTGTGTGTGTGTGTGTGTGTGTGTGTGTGTGTTTATGAGAGTTGAGGCAACATCCCATCAGGGTTTGGATTCTTAAATATGCCTCACTGTCTTTTCGCTAAATGTGATGCAATAGTGAAGCCAGCCTCCGTGTGTGTGTGTGTGTGTGTGTGTGTGTGTGTGTGTGTGTGTGTGTGTGTGTGTGTGTGTGTGTGTGTGTGTGTGTGTGTGTGTGTGTGTGTCAGAAGGCAAGTGAGTTGTTGCAAGTCGGTGCTGATCGGAGTCTGTGTTTAAAGCTGCTGTTCAACCCGAAAAAAAATTATAGGTTCTCGGTTGATGAGAGAAAGAAGCCCCTCCCCTCTCAACCTTGCAGTCTCAGTGTGTGTAAATGTGTGTGTCTGTGTGTGTGTGCACATAGATGTGTTTGCACATGTGCGTGTGTGTGTGTGAGTGGCAGGGCTGCTATCTGTGCCATCACACGTGGATGTGTGTGTTAATAGAGAATGCCCCACGCTGCCACTGCCTTTGTTTGCCAAGGACATACATATGCATGAGGGCCGTGCATGAGTGTATGTGTGTGTGTGTGTGTGTGTGTGTGTGTGTGCGTGCGTGGGGGTGGGTGGGGAGTGAAGGGGGGTTACTAATTACTAGATTTCTATCATGAATATGTATGGCTGCATCCTTTATTATGGGATTGGCTTAAACACATCACACAGACGGACGAGTGGCAGAGAGAGGGGAGAGCGGGGGTGAGGGCTTGAGAGGGGGGGAGACGCCTCTTCACAAAAAAAGAGCTTTTCTGCTGCCATTAATTTGAACCTTCAACCTCCACTCGTCCTGTCTTTATTCATCCAAAGTAATATTCCAGTTTCCATATGGGTCTAAAATGTAATCGCTACGTGTATTAATTATTACCTTATTATTTTTACTAATTAATGCCCCTTTATTATTACATCATAAGCTCATATGCCGGCCGCTGACGTTGATTGTACCATTAAATCAAGTAAAATGGTCCTTCAAGTTATTATTTGATATTTTTTGTATCATTTTGGCTTCAATCAATTCTACATTTTTTATGCTTCCCAATAAGTATATTTTTCAGTATATTAAACATGTTTACATTCGAATGACATTTTGATACACAGTGATTCTTTTTCTATGAAGTCAAATTCGGAAAAAAGGTGCTTAAACAACAATATAGAATCAAATCTATGAACATATTAATCTGTGTTTTGTATTGATTTTGAATGTGAATCAATTTGAATCATGAATCTATTTGAACTGTATTGAACATTGTTTTGACATCTAATGGTAAAGATGCATATTCAGATACCATTCAAACTATAATGCATGCAGAGGCAACATGGCAGCCGAAACAGAGATGGAAATATGAGTGGCTCATTCTACGGTGACGAAAACAACAATACGCTCATTCAATTAAACACACTGATGCTTTATCAGCGGAAAAGTGGTCTCCAGACCAGTAGGTGGTAGTAATGCACTTGTAGAGTGTTTTGCCAAAGAAGTCTCCTGATGCTAACATGCTCCGCGTGTGACATCTGACATTGAAGTAAGCAAAGAAGATTTTCATGGCTCTTTGAAATAGTTTCCGTGGCACTTTCTGGAACCCAGTGTAAACAATAAATGTCCACAATGGGTTTTAGACAATAGTTAAATGCCCTTTAGCATAAACCTGATGTGCAGATCCACCACAGCTTTGATGATTGGACCACACTGGCTGTATAAGTGCAGCACTGCCATCCTGGTGTTAGGTCATTCACACTGACAGCTGTGCAGCAGCAGCATTAGCAGCAGCAACACAGTGTCTCCTCTCAAACCATCTGTTTTAGAGGATGTGATGAGCAAGCTGAAATCAATAAATATTTTAGCTTACTTTCGCTTACTTTAGTTTTGTATTTTTATACAATCAAAAACACAAAGTAACAATATGCAGTGCAAAGTCACTGGAAGCCTCCACCTGAAAATGACATGTAAACATTGGAAAGGAACTTAATGGCATTATAGTCACAGCAATATGCTCTTATCCTCGGCTCAAAATGAACGTTCATACAGAACACAACACGATATTTTTTTGTGTGATGAGGTGTGATCAGATCAAGGTCTGTGAATTGGAGACAAGAATCAGCTTAAGTTGCCGGGGTAATGGCAGTTATCCAGGCAACTGAAACCTACCTGGCTGTTTGCACCTCTGGATGTTTCCATGGACCCACATATAGTAGTTCTACTCATTTGCAGCAGTTGCAGAAATTTCAGCCAAAACTACCAAAGCTTGGAATTAATTGTGGTCTTCATTTGACTTGAAAGTACCATAGAAAACCAACTGTCCCTTATTTATTGTCATTTATACATTTATTTTTTTAATCATGATTTGTGGAAGGGGAATAAACTAGCAGTTCACAAATCAGTTTGTATACACAGCTGGAGGTTTAATTACCTTTTTACAGTCCTAATATATTGTTTGTGTATTTTACTGCGTATAATTTACACTCGGTCTGAAAATAGAGCTGAAGTGATATAATTTACAAGAGTCGGTGGGACAATTGAAAAGGCTTAGTTTTGCTTTATGTGGAATTTGACTTAGATTTTTTTCAAAACATTTATTTTTGTCATTCAACTTTTCCATTACATATTATTCAAATCTCGTCTTGTTCATGAGACGCCTGCATCCAGTATGGTCTCGTGAGCTTTGTGTATCCTCAAACCTTCAGCGCTCACTGGAAATGTAAATATGAATCCATCCTGCCCATGAGTAGAGCTCCTCATCCCCCCCCCCCCTCTCTCTCTCTCTGTCTCTCTCTCTCGCTCGCTCGCCTCCTCTCCACTCGGCTCTTCTGTCTCTCTTTCACACACAATGCACAAACGGTCCCAATTTAAACTTACACTCATGCGATCTGACATGTATACAAAATACCAGGCATTAAGTATTTTGCTGGCTTGTATTGTTTTTCCACATGGACAAACTCAATTACGGCGCAATGCCGCGTCTTTCTGCTGCGGGAATCTCTCCATGAGAGCTGAAGCGGAGGAAGTCATATGAGAGACGTAAACAATGTACACAGAAGGTGA
>JAFBJT010102723.1:0-21449 GCA_016785325.1 Chascanopsetta lugubris
CCCCCCCCCCCCCACAGACTGCGCACTGTATGCCAGAGTCCTGTTCAGCCCAGCTTCATAACATCCAGAAAATCTCACTTTAGCTTGAGATGCTTTGAAATCTACTGCACTCTGCCCCATGAGGGCTTCTTTAGACTCACTGTGTCTGCGTTTGTGGACAAGCATCTGATGAAAGGATGTTTTCAGAGTTACCGCAGCGCTAATGGACCACAAACAGCTGCACTGTCCAATGAGTGTCTGACAAGGCTAAAGGGCAACAGACATCTGTGAACAACCACTAGATTTGAGGCAGAACACCGGAGACCACAGACAATGGAAATATATTTTCTAATGTAATAATAGACATAATGCCCTGACGCGACAATAATAGGGTTCAGTTCCACCTGATGACTCATTAGTGGGCAATATTGCTTCACCAGCAGTGTTTCCCTTTAACAGAGTGGATCAACGTGTTTACACCAACAATATCTGCCCTTACTGTCTTGTAAAGGTTAATCCACCAGAGTAATGGTCATCTATGATACTCCTCTCCTGAATGAGCATGTTTCTTAGTTTGTTAACGGGAGAAAAGCTACTGCAATAAGATGAAATACGATAACCCTTTATTCTTCCCACAGTGGGAACATTTGAATTGTTAAAGCGGAAAAGAGCACGGTGGAAAAGACAATACAGGTTCAACATACATTCGCATGAAGAGCACATACATCGAGATTGTATATAAATAATATAGAGAGAATCTGCACAGTAAACAACAGAACAGAAAGATGAATTCAGTCGAGCTGTTCACAGCAGAGGGGAGCAGGGTGGAGAGCACTCATGACTTATTTAGGAGGGAAAGTGTAAAACATTTATTCACATGTGAATCGTGTTGAGTATGATTGTGTTTTGTATTCAATGAGCAGATTGTAGCAGTAGGTCATTACAAAATGAGTGAATGCAGGACGTGGTGTTGTCCAGTCAGATGTGTTGGGCCTGTTGGGCTCAGTCTGACAGCAGAGGTGGGTTTCCAGTAGTTTAGCATTTTGCTCCTCAGTTACAGACTTTTACTGAATGATCCTGTTAACAATGTTATTTTGGGAGTGAATATACATAAACTTTGTGGTGATACAGTCTGGTATGTATAGATTTTATGCTTATGTGTTAAAGTAATGTGTGTTTTGCATGTTGGCATACCTCGGGCTAATCGTAGGCATCAAGGCTCACTGCTCTTGCTCTAATGATACATATGAGTTTCAAACAATAAAGCATATACTTTCATTAATTCTATGAATTATGTTATTTGAAACACATGATACCTGTAGTTTTCTTCTGTTTCCCACAGATTGATAAGCTGTCATAACAAGCATATACAGAGAAACTCAAAAAGAAAAGACAAGACTCTTTCTATTTACATATCCAGTATTTTAGCCCATCATTTGTTGTGAGCAACCTCCACTGGATTTGAAAATGAAGAGTATAGGAACCAAAGTGGTGAATAAGTGGTTTGTGCCTCTACAATCTTCTTTCACCTCTCAATCTCAAATCTGAATTCATTACAAAGTATTGTTTTTTAAATTGCAATCATACTTGATTTGGGTAAACAAAACCTTGAACTATATAAATTCCCATATCCGTCATCGATGATTCACTAGGAACGGTCAGTGGGGGCAGCCATCACTTCATGTGCTGTCTGTTCATCACACCTCCTCTCATGCTAATGAGAGGAGTGTGGGAGTCACAGCGATCTGCTCGCTGCCTTGAGGAACAGATCACAGCCGCAGCATTTGGACGGAGATGGGCAGTGATGTGACGCCACTCGGCATGTAACACGTGTGGATTCCGACAGGATAGAACGTTTTCCACACTGAAAATAGACCCGTGTTGATTGTTTGGCGTTTCTTCAATGTAGAATGGTCCAAGCAACGCTATGCAACACTCGCGGCATCTGCGTCCATTTTTTTATGTTGATCGTGGTCTAATCGCTGAGCTAATGTCGGTTAGCCACCGGGCTAACGGTAGCTGCTATGCTACGCTGGTGATGGAGGCCTGAGTCTGGGGAAGCTCCAGAGCTGCGGGACAGAGGACGTAGATCGGGCCCAGATCACAGCAGCTCCACCCAACAAACGCTTTGTTTATAATCGACTCTGCTGCGAGCGTTTCTGTTTGACGTGAGGAGGCACATACGTGTTTGTTCCATGAGTTTGATGCGATGCGCAGGAACTCAGAGACTTGGTCACTAAAGTCTTATGTCCCTGCACGTCTCTTGTACTGTCATGGCTTCTATACTGGAAAATACTTTAATGCTGGTCAACCATGACACATGTATTGTTAAATGTTTATTTTATTTATTTAAGAAACACTTGTGTCTTGGGTTCATTAAACATGTGATAAAACATAGTTTTGAACAATCCAATAAGATTTTTATTTTGACATCTCTGAAAAAATCCCACACTGTACCTTTAAAGAGGGAGATGCACTCATTGTAAATTGTGCCACCAGCTGCAAATGGTTATTCATATAAATAGATTTGGTGATGGTGGGAGTAAAAATGTGAACACATGAAATATGTGAATGATTTCAAATGTGCTGTTTTCAGCGCGGATCAGAGTTTCACAGACATCAACCGTCAGGAGCAGTTCACAAGCTGCTCGCCGGTCACTTATTGTTCTGAGGCAGCTGGAGGCGGGACTGGAACCAAAAGATGAAGACCGGCAACATGACACGGAGAGCATTGGGATTCCCGGAGGTGCCGTCGGTCGCCTGGCAACAGCTTGGTTGTGCCGGTCTGGGCTGGATGAGCGCACGTGACTGAAGGATGTGTCTCTACAGTTTCTGCTAGTTGTTCTAACTCTTGAGGGTCTCAGGGCAGAGGATGTCACCCACCCACCCACTCACCCTGAGAAGCCCTGACAGACAAATTGCTATTTGTGAATGCCGGCGATACAAATACAATTTGATTGATTGATTGATTATCCATGGGGTACTTCTACCAACAGATAGTGGGATTCGAACCAGTAACCTTTGCATTCACAGGCAACTGTTCGAACCATTATATTGTAAAGTAAAAAAAATTGCATGTTGCAAGGGCTACGCGTGGTAATATGCCAATGAGTGTTCTCAAGATAGAAGTACAAATGTGTGTGTGTGTGTGTGTGTGTGTGTGTGTGTGTGTGTGTGTGTGTGTGTGTGTGTGTGTGTGTGCGTGTGTGTATGAGTATCCATGTATCCTCAGGGATAAACAGGTAGAAAAGTAAGTGCTCCCCTGAAAATGCGCTATCAGTTTAAATGCTGCATCCAATGTTCAGCCCTGATGGAAAGATACCATCTCTGCTGCAGCATCAGCCACGTGTCATTTTTCACGCACGGCGATGGCAACGTAAACATTTCATGAAGTGACTGAGTTTAATCCCAAAAGTTCCCTAAAGTTGAGCGGGTCCATTTTTGCAGGTGATAGAAGATGAAATGAAGCACGTTTGATGGGGGAGAAGAAACAGGGCGGAGATAGTGGATGAAAGGACGGACGAGGCAGTAATAGAGAGCTGGGTGGCGGGTGGGCGGCCGGGTGGAGGATGAGTGCGGGGGGTTGACTGTTTAAATGCTCACAGACACCCATGCGTGTCGACTCTGCCAATCCCCGGGGAAATCAAGGCCTGGGAAGCCGTCAGACTCCCTGGAAAGATCCCCATTTCTAAGCGCAGAGATCTGACATTTTGAAATGCGAAGCGGCCAAACCACCTGCCACATCCAAAGGTTTGATATGAGGCTGTGATGAGACAGCAGGGCTTGGAAATGGTCCTGATTTGTAAAATTTTTAGATTTCATTGCTTCCTTTATCCCCCTCCCTCCTCTCTCTCTGTCTCTTTGCCTTTTTCCCCAGATTCATCATCGTTGTGTGTGAACTTTGAGAAGTGTCTGCATTTCTGTGTAATGAGAACAACCCCCTAGATATTATTGATCTATGTCCTCAATTACCTTCCAACTCTCAATGATCTAATACAGTTCCAGCTCCTTCACATCCAGGAGTTCCTTCGAAGGGAAGCGGAGCCAATCGTGCCTCTTCCTGGCACAAGTGCTTCTGTGCTACATGTCTTTCCTTATTGTTTCAGCATCAGAGCGTAATCTCCACTCTTGATTTGGAAAGTAAGCATTTCCTAAGTGGTCCAACATTGCCAAGGTGAGCAGGCGTTTTCCAAAGTAAATTTACTGTATTGCCTGTGGAACAATTTGTATTATTATCTTATTTTACTGAGGCTACTCAACAGAGAGCCGGGCTCAGATCACGTTGTGTACTTATAATAGGAAGAAGATCTGGGCATGAGTGATGTGAGATGAGTATGCGCCAAAAGCCAGGGAGCAGTGGGAGGGAAGAGTAATGAAAATGGGTCGTAATCAACCAGGGTTTATCATTGACTTTAATAAGGGCTCTAACTCAACGTATGCTTAGGAACAACCCTGCAGCCCCCCGACTGTGACTCACCAAAACAGAGGATGAGTCAAATGAGCTCCTCTTCACATGCAGGACGAGAGCGTAACAAACAAGTTCAGGGGATGATTTTCAAATTTCATTTGCCGTGTTTTCACCATCCTCAGGACTCCGGGGCTTTGGTGTAATAACTCAAACTGGATTTTCTTTTGCCCTTTAACATTAGAATGTTTAATGTAAACCGATCTGACTCACCGTAACTCAAAAATATATCATACTCGCGCTGCTGTTTCCTCATCTTCAAATAAACTGCAGATGTAAGTGAAAGTCAAGCCACCAGCTGCGAAACTAGGACTCATATCACTTCATATCAAAAGTCCTGATCAGCAGCAGAATACTTGAATCCTCAGACATAAAAACCTGCTGTGATCAGATATTTTGAATCATTCGCCGATGGGACGACGGTACCTGAGGTGCGAGGACTTGATTGGACATAGAATCATCTCGTGGCTCAGCAGGTCTGTGCTCTATCGAGACATTTCATTTTCTATCATTCTCTTTGCCTGCATTTCAACTATTTCATCAACTTGGTTTCCACTCATTTAAAGCCCCTCCCTCTCATCTCAGCTGTAAGAGAAGAGGGAGGCCTAGATGTGCTCTGACAGGAGTTTTATGACTGTCATAAATGCCCCCCACCCACAGAAATACCTACACTCACATCTAGGTGTGGCCATGAGTTTGGTACCTACACTCAGCATTGGCATTGGCTGAGACCAGGCACCACCAGCAGGGGTCCCCGGTGACATCACCCAGGTTATAAATCACTGCTGTCTCTTAAACACAGGAAACTGGTTATTGGATCAAAACTACAGTTGGAGCTCGTCTGCTACGTGACAGGGAGTCTAACGAGCCGTCAACTGCACTTCTACATCTTTTACATACATTTTGTAAAAATAACAGTATGTAATGTTTTGTAATCCTAGTCCTACAAAAGGAAGTGACGAAATCTGACCGAAAATCTTACACACTGCGCCTTTTAACAGAGAAACACTTGAAAGCAAAATAGCGGCAAGTCCAGAAGAAGTATTTAAAAAGTGTGTGGCAGCAGATTTAAGTGGATATAATATAAAGATATATATATATATATAACGCAGCAGAGACGGGATGACAGCATGAATCATTATAGATCGGAGGTGAGGACCATGCAGAGGCCTTCAGACCTTCACACCCCTCAGATCAACCATCTGGAGAACATCATTCATACGTTCATACGTCCCAGTGTGTATGAGTCATCCATCCCTGACACATACATATACGGGCATGTATGTACTGTGCATGTGTGTGGGAGAGTAAAGGGCCAGTGCGCAACATGTAGGTGTAGATCTATAGAAGAAATGGACTGGAATAATCGTATGGTTGTGTGTATGGTCTGGATTCATATACTGATTTAATGCAATTTACAGGGAGGTTTACGTTGATCCATTCACAAACATTCACACCGTGCTTCTCTTTGCTGCGCTTCTGATCCATAATGTTAGGACAGCTGATTTAAGAATCATTAAAACAATATGTTTACAACCATGTGATTGCATGCCAATGATAACACCAGTATGAATATTAAATTTTTCATTTTCTGAACACATTCAACCTTTCAACACACGTTTATTTTCTTTGCCACTGACGGTGATGAATTGCAGTGACTCTCCAGTGCAGAGCTGCAGACTGGCTGTGAAGATGACTGGCGCCCTCTAGCAGTCAAACATATCTACAGCCGTGTCTGTCTGCAGTTCCTCACCTCTCTCCTAGGCCACAGTCCACCTCCCTCAGATTATACAACCTTTGTACTCAGGCTGATGCCGTATGAACCATTGTTCTCTCTCTGCCTGCAGGCGCTATGATGAGTTCATGTTCTGCAGCAGACGTCCTGAATGTGGCTGAGGAATCACCGAGCCATGAAGGACGTCACTGAAGGAAAACCATGTCATCTGCCACATCCTCCAGTCCATCACAGAGCTTAACAAGTCATGAAATCATTCACTCTGTCACGAGGTTCCATACTTTCAGTTTGCCTGTGGGGGGTGTGTGTGTGTGTGTGTGTGTGTGAGTGAGTGCGTGAGTGAGTGAGTGAGTGAGAGAGTGGGAGGGTGAATGAGTGAGTGTGTGTGTGTGTGTGTGTGTGTGTGTGTGTGTGTGTGTGTGTGTGTGTGTGTGTGTGTGTGTGTAGGGTGGAGGTTTCACTGATCTAGGCAGCAGGAGGCTGTTAGGAAGATTGTTCATGACCCTCAGACATCTGAAGGAGCAGAGTATTGCTGCTTTCAGGCGCTGCAGGAAATATGAGAATCATACACTGACCATGCTTGTGCCAAATGGTACCATGTGACATTCCTGACTGCACACACACTGGGCCGAGTTCAGGTGATCATCATTCTCATGTATCGATCAGGTGATCATCATTCTCATGTATCGATCAGGTGATCATCATTCTCATGTATCGATCAGGTGATCATCATTCTCATGTATCTCAATCAAGCTCTTCGTGTGTGTGAGCTTCTGAACTGAGCTGCTGCTGCTGAGGGCAGGACGGAGTCTGGAGCGCTCCTCCCAAAACTAACACTTTCTTTATCAATGAGACGTTTGTCTACAAATACAACGTTTTATGAAGTGGATACCACACACTAATCATTTATCTTTTTTCCTTTAATGTTGATATCATTAAGGTTAAACATGTAAACTGTATATATTTTGATTGTTTGAGGTTTAAATCAATCTCCAAAGATAATTCAAACTGAAGTGCAGCAGAGGTTTTGACTCAAAGGAAGAGAGAAGCCCAGGGCCTCAGCACAGAAACACCCTGTTGTTGTTTACATGAAGAATTTCTCATCTATAAATACCACAAGTACGGAATCCCATGATGGACAAACAGGGGTGCAAGTCTACGATCAAATATCACTGGTAACAATGAAAAGATACATATGATGAATATACGGATTTAAAGGTTGGCCTCCCAAATCTTCATGTATTTGTAATATTTCCTCCACTGATAAGGATGCGAATGGACATTATTGTTGTGGAGCTTTACAACCACAGGATGAGTGTGTCCTCACCTTCTCCAGGTGAGTCCACATGGCGCAGACCTGAGACGTCCTGTGTGTGTTTGAATGCAACGTGTTGATGAGAGGCCCCTGGGAGTTCACTCGATACAGTGACGTGTCGGGGGGCGGGGCTTGAGCACAGGTGAAGGGTGAACAAGTGGAGGCAGAGGGAAATGTGCGTCCTGGGAAAGCTGCTGAAGTTGCGAGCGGCGCTTCCCGGGCCGACGTGTGCGCTCCGGTTGCTCGCCGGTATGGCGCACGCCTGCGTGGGCAACTGTGCGACGTTGTTCGCCGTCGCCCTCGTGTTCGACGCGGCCGGGCTCATCATACTGCTGGTGGGCATTTTCGCCAACCTGAACGTGGACGGGCGCTTCTACGGGGATTTCCTCATCTACACGGGCTCCATCATCATCTTCCTCAGCCTCATGTGGTGGCTGCTGTGGTACACCGGCAACGTGCCGCTCCGCGGGGAGGAGCGCGCGGGCTCCCTGGACATCACCTTCAGGCACTGGGCCAAACGGCTGTCGGAGCGGCTCTCCAGGGGCCGCAAGAAGCCCCCGGACACCGGGGACGAGAAGGGGAGGACGGGGAAGGAGACGAACGGGAGCCTGCGGCCCGCTGCCCCGCCCCCGGCACGGGGCAGCTGTGGAGCCGGGTCTGGCCACGACAACGGAGGCTTCGACGCGGGGTCAGAGTGCGGGTCTCCGGCTGAGAAGAACGTGGAGCTGGGGGTGTTGAGGAGCTCCCACGTGACCCTCCAGGTAGAGGAGGGCAAAGCGGAGCGGCTCTTCTGACGGGAGGTGCGTCATTTCAACCCGCAACAAGACCCAATCAGGGTCAGCAGTATTTTAGTTTTCAAATAAAACTGTTTGAGACAAACAGACAGGAAGCTGAACTCAACGTGTCAAACCTGAGACAGAAAACAAATCACAACCTAAACACTCACTTAAAAGAAAGATCCTGAACAACTAAAGTATAAATGTCCTTTTAAAATTTAGAATTGTTTCAAAACTCATTTTTTAAAATGTGAGTATTTGGGTTCTCTTTATTTATTAATTGACTCTTTTTGGATCAACAAAACTTTGGGGGAGAGGTTGGTTGATAAAAGGGGAGAGGGGGCATATCAAGACAACACATATATATATATGCAGTATCTATTTATCTACCTATCCACACACACACACACACACACACACACTGTATATGAGGTGAGGTGTATTCATCTGCAAAGCATGACTTAAAACTCGTCCTCTCTGTGTCTTCACCGCCTGTGAAAACCCGTCTCCCTGATATATTATATGGAAGCACTGAACGAACGTGTTGGATTGGGTCAAAGTTAAAGGGTTCCTCTTGAAAAATGCAGGATGCTGTGAAAGTCTGGGGCCTGTGGAACTGGCCAGAGTGATCATTGAAAGTCCTTCATATTGAACTGGTCCTGTCGGCTGATTGTTCAGCGCAGCCTCAGCTGCTCAGAGCTTCCCTGGAACTCGTTCATCATGGGGGCTGCCGGCGTCCGGAGTGTGGCGCAGGGTGGCACCACGCCTCCGCCCTCACCCTTGGACTATTGTCTCAGAGTTGTCGGAGATGACACCCACGCTGACGGCCGTCTTGAGGAATGGGTGCCCTCCCTCAAACATTAGTCCTCCCTCAGGCCTCTCATGAATAACTGTTCTAATAATGAGTTTTTTCCTTTTCTCCAGCTGCTGTGAAAGATCTTCAGTGGCCCGTGGCAGCTTATAATTAACGAGCCGCTTCTGCTCACCTTCACACCTCTGCATTATTTGAGTCGCCGGTTTGCTTGTAAGCGAGTGGAGAGGCAGACGATCTATGAGCCAAAAGGCAGGATTGCATTTTAATGGAACTCAGCAGTGCTTATTGATCCAGTGGAATGGAGGTTGGCATAGGTGCAGTGAGGCCCATCACTCTTAACCAAAGGCAGAGACTATACACTGAGCAATCTGCTGTATGTACACTCCCTCCACACACTAGTTTCACATTGTTAGCTTTAATGGGCCCGGCCCTGATTCTCATATCATCAAGCCTGGCTAATGATCTTCAGATATGGCATTGTGTGACACGGAGTGGTCAAAAGAACAAACACTGCACAGTGTGGCACGTTTCTTTACTGTTAAATATCAGACAGACGCACTGAGAGGAGGGCGACAACGTCACAACTGTTCGTTTCTGGTAGTTGGACAAAGCCTCCTCAAGCTGGCATTTCCTTTTCACGAGACAACTCAGTCATTTTATACCCTATATTGTAAACAAGGGTCATAAATCAGCAACTGCTATCAGCTGATCTTGTATTTACAGTAATATCCAGGCAGGATGGGAGAGGCTTTGAAACAATACTTAACCTACAATTAGGGAGCAAAGAAGTTCTGGAACTGAATTGAGAAATAACATAATGATGATAACTTACTTATTGTTTAATCTAATTATGGTTGAAAAAACGTTTTATATGTATCATTGTTGATTGATTTCTTTGTTAATGGTCCCTTGTGTTACTGTTATATTTTACTATAGAGACAAAAAATCATCCCTTATAAAAGCTCATAATTAATCATTTTTTCTGCTCAATTGGTCAAAAACAAATCCACACCAAGTCATGTCATGAGTCAAAGAAGTTCAGTTTTGTCCAATCAATTAATGAACTGATCATTTCTTCGCTAGCAACATTCCCATCCATAGTTTTTGTTGTAGGCAACGCATTTTCCTATTGAGTTTGAATAAATGAATCTGTAAAGTTTATCATATTTTTTGCCCAACACATTTTATATATAGTGAATATTGGTTGTTTTAGAGGTTCTCCTTCAGCTCTGTACGTCCTCGTCCGTTTGATGTCTGTTACATTGGGCTCTAAGGTTGGGGACGTTTTCTCGATCTCAAAACAATGAACCAACGATCTTCACCTAAAATCACATATATTAAGTGTTTATGTTGAAGATTGACGAGCTGTCTTTGGTTGGTATGAGTGTCCTGAAAGGAGAGTTTGATGGTGCACCGGGTCAATTTGGCCTGGACCTAGCGCATATATACTAATATGAGGTTTATCATTGGACATTCCCCCACTGAACACAAGCCTCCATCTACAGACAGCATTGCAGCTGGAGCAGCCACCTGGCACCATTCTGTTTCATCGGGCTGATCAACCATCAGGAAGTGTTGAAACACTGACAGGCTCAGTTGCAAGGCAAACAAGCATTTCATAACTGGTGTGAAGTGACATCATTAAGAGTAGTTTCATGTGAGATGAACCTGTGGTTTACGCGCTGATGGCAGTTACTGTAAAAAAAAAGGGCTTGTATGTTTGCTAGAATCATTGAGCTGGTCGTGAGCAGGGAAGTAGATTTCCTTCTCCAAACAGGAGCTCATGTTGTCACACTGCCTGGTTTGTTGGTTGACTGCGTGGTTGGTTACTCAGTTGGCTCTGATTGGTTGTTTGGCTTCGGTTTGCGAGGTGGCTTGTTACTTGGTTTAACATTATGGAAATTTACCTCGACATTTTCACAGATTTCCAAAAGAATAATACATGGATCATGATGAAATAACCAGCCACTTTTGTCTCTGGGTGTAGATCTTGTGGAGTTAAATGTCGCTTGGTTTCTCTTCCTATCAATCCATCATTACTCAACAAAGGAGGCTATGACTTTATCATCTGCACTTTGTTGCCCTTGGCTTTAAAGCTTGATTGAATTTAATAAGGCTGTTGGGCCTTGGTGGGATAATGTGCTCTACTGAGCACCATTATAGTTTATTATATAACTCATTTTCATTTCCTCTCTTTGCTCCCAGGGGTTTGTAAATGTTCCTTGATGTTGTTCCTTCATATAATATAATCTATGATATAATTCTGTTTTTATTGTTCTCAATCATCCAGACTTGATTCAAACTATCAGGGATTCAGACGGGCAGTCAGGAGGTGACAGTGTGTATCCATCGGGGTTTTTTCAATTCAAATCAAAGTTTCCTCTGTGAAAAAGAACGCGATCATTTTCTATGTTCACAAAACAAAGTTACAGCACCCCCCAAAGCAAAGAGATCCAAACGAGTCTGGAGAGCGCAGCTATAAGAGCTTATCCTTTGGAGTATTGTGACCACAGCTGTCCATTTGATACTTACTTACTCTGTGACCTATTGCAAATGGATGAACAGTAACATAATGACTCCATATATGATTTCCAGTGTGTAAGGTTATTCATTCTTTTTGACGGACTTAAACTTATTATACATTACATAATCTCTGAATGTGTTTATTGCCCTGAAAAGAGCTCCTTATATTCAGATCAGAGGTGGGTTGTCGCAGCACCATGTTTAATGGTAGCTGAAGGTAACTGTAGGTCCTACATGCTTGGAGAGGATGGTTGAGGTGGGGGACACTAGATGCCACTAAGTGGTACAGACTGTACCTTTAACGCGACCTTCAACACGACTGCATAAAAATGAGGCCACTTTACAGCACAATAATAGCAACAATAGGGCCCCAGTCCTAAATCCTACATACTGTTCCTTTGAAAAATTATTTTGGAATTTTGTTGAAATTGTAAATGTAAAATTTTAATTTTAATTCAAACCTGTTGTAACACCTTTTGTCTTCTTTACAGGTGACATTCACAACTCTTGCTATCAGAGGACCCACTTCCTCCTCATGCTGCTTTCCAGGACTGAAAATGTTGAGCTCGTGAGCTGAAGTCACTTTTTACAAACCAAAGGAAAAACGGACCATTTGTTTATCAGGCAAAGGCCTTGGACTCGCACTAAACTAAAGGGATGTGCACAGAGGAAGAAATTGTCCTAACTTGTACATAGTAATTTGTTAATATTTTATTTTACTTTTTTTTTATTGTACATTTTTTCTTTGAATAAAGTTTACATGTAATTGCGACATTGCCATCTTATCGTCTTTGAAGGTTTTTCTGCGTCCAGGCGATGTGTACCTTTAAATATCAGATCACAGCACCGTGACACCCACGCTTTGGGTTGCGCAACGGACATTTAGTATTTTTTGTGAATCCCTGTTACACTTCTCTGTGTTAAGATTTTAAGCTTAATATCAGCTTGATTAGTATGGCACTTTAACAATGGAAACATGATGGGTAAATATAAAAAGGCACTTCAACAATGGAAACATGATGAGTAAATATAAATTCCCAACAAGAGAAAGAACAGACCAGAGAAAACTCTTTGAAAACCGGTAGAACTACGGCAAAACTTGTCAAAGCATCCTCAAAAGTTACCACCCACAGCTGAAGCCCACTGAGGGTTAGTGACTGAGTCGGCCCCTCCCTGTAACAGTCGTGTATATTTCAGTGGGATCCACTATGGCTCTTCAGAGCAGAAAAGAAGCTCCTGGCACAAAAACTGCTCTGTAATCGACTGCAACCAACAAGGTTCCTCTTCGCACCAGTTACCAACTTCAGATGAAAGAAGAAGCTGTGGCTGGAATCCATTTATAGTGGTATTGTACTTAAGTTTGTCAATCTGTCATGTGAGTCACATGCAGCCGTCTCGGCCAATGGTCTTTATGTTCTCACAGTGACAGAGAACCTTGTTACAGATCAGCTCACACAGAGCATGAAGCCCATTAGTTGAGTAGCCTTGGGAGAGGGGGGGGGGTGAGTGACAGCGGGGGGTGATTGACAGCTCAGGGAGCAGCTTGGCAACACGCCTCCTCAGAACAGAGGGACTTCTGGACAAAGGCCAAACAGCTGATGCTTTGAGTATTTTAACCACAGCAGGTAAAAGTTAGCTGGCACCTTTCTGAGCCATTGCAAATGAGTGAACAGAACCATAACAAGAGTCCTTACGATTGCATTGATGTTGAAAAACTGTTTTCTATGTCTCCATATCCACCTCTGAGCCTGAGACGAGGCCTGGTTCTGTTGGTTCTGTGAGAATGTCGGGTGTTCGTGAGAGGGAGCCAGTGATAAAACCACCCGACTGCTGTCGTTATCAAGGAAGTGAACTTCTCCTCTGTCAGTCAGTGTCACCAACAAAGTTATGAGATGTAGATAGAGAGAGGAATGTGGCCCTGAGCATTTCCCTGCCCCCAGACTTTCAGGTGACACAGAGTACGATGAGTCTCTTCTGATCACATTTAGCTTCTACTGTTTCTTTCGCGGATATAACGGAGTGGATTTCAACAGCCGTCCCGTCATGGATTACACCTCCTATCTCGGTCGATGTATGGCGTCCCTCTTCATCGCCATCTTCCTGGATGCAACAGGCCTCATCCTTTTCCTCATTGGGATTTTTGCCCCCTTCAGCTTCTGGGACTTCTTCGTCTTCTCTGGGCCCATCCTCATCTTCATCAGCCTCGTGTTCTGGATCCTCTGGTACCTGGGAAACCTGGGGGTGTCGACACCAGAGCTTCTCCCACACTGAGTCCCGCAGATTGTCTTTTACTCACACGACTTTCTATCGGAGGGCAAAACAACAGCTGGATGCAGGTGCAGGTTCGTGATTTCAATGATAACACAAATGTACCGTCAAGTGAATGATTTGACTTTGAATCTTGGTTCTTTTTTTCATTTTAGAGAGAATGTTCATCTTCTACGTGGTCACACAAGACCTCACCCAAAGGAGAAGGAAACGTTTTTCTTATTGTAAAACATGGAACTTTAATCAGAAAGGTGTTTTTATCAGACCCAAGACCAAAGTGAAGACTAAGTCTCGGTGGTTTCTTTGTTAAACTGTGACTAATCATTTCCGTCACACCATTTTTCTCTGATGCTTGTTCGTTGGATGGCAAAACGTTGAGCTAAATTTGTATTACCGGTGACCAGTAAATGTCATCTGCTGTGATGAGAATATGTTTTGTATCCTATGTAGATTACAGCGCTGTGAGGGATGAAGTGAGGGCTCGGAGCTCCAACATGGAACTCGACTGTTGGGAATCACTCGGTCCTGTACTCTACCTACAACAGCAGCCTCCTCCATGGAAGAGACTCCATTATACTGAAGGGCCACAAAACAAAACGCACTCATTGTTTGTGTTCATTCTGCATCTTCTTTTACCTTTGTGACCTTCCCTCTCTTTTTGGTAGATTTGTGTTGTTTCAATGATTTCACTGTGAAACATGTTTTTGATCTTCAGTCATTAACTTGTTTAAGTGAAATGAATTGCATTTATTATGTCAAACTATGTGGAATTGAATTAGTTTCTTTTCTGTTCCTTCAGATTGATTTTGTTCTAACATACTTTACAATTGTTGTTTTTGACCTCGAAATAAATACAAAATACACCACATCTACCCTCCAGTGATGCTTCTGCTCATTGTCCGTCTGCTTTCCCTCCTTTTTATTGAGGCCATCACTCCTGATCAGCCCGCTGTGTTTTCTGTTGTGAAATCTGAGCACTGGTCGCTCAACCCACTCAACAGAAACCAGTCAAACTAGGTCATTTATTTGTTTGAACATGGGGTGGGGGGCGGGGGGGGGCGTCTGGAAAACCATCCATGTCTGTGCAAATTATTAAAGATACAGTGGAAATTCACTTGTGAAAGCTGTTTATGCACATTTAATTACATGTGCTCTGGTTCAATCTTCACATCAGGTATGTGGTGCAACTTGTTTCCCTGTTACTGGACACACCCTGTTTACAGTGGGGCAGATATTTAACCTGAAGACCAGGATAAAACTGTCCAAATAGAAAATGTTCAAAAGTGTTCAAATGCAGGATTTTATAAAGGGGCTTCTTAAAAAGAGAAATGAAAAACAATGGCTGTTCAATTGTAGTTGTGCATCTTTTCACAAAGCGTATTTACTCTGTGGTTTCACAGAGGACTCCAACAATCCATTAAGCCTTTACACAATGGGAGTATTTGGAAATGTGTCTGTTGTGCGTCTGTTGTGCGTCGTTACACAACGTTCCCTCACTGCAGCATTGCGGGAGCTTTCATACGATCTTGTCGACATGTGATTCTAAAGGTGTCACAATGACTCTGTCCATCTTTTCTCCACAGCTTCAGATTCCATCTCACACCTAATGTGTGTCTCCATTACCTGTTGCCAGTGTGTTGCAGGTTCACACTCAGCACACACACCAGTGCCTGCCCTGGGTCAACTGAATCTGACACTCACTCAGTGTAGAAGTGACAAAGGAGACGCGGATTAAGTTCTGCAAGGTCTGTCAGTGTAATGTTCGCGTGTTGTTGTCCACAGCTGCCAACGCTTCCACAGCAATGCACATTTAATGTATTCAGTGTTTGATTTCAGACGGAAGCTACAGCGCTGGTTCAAATGTGCTGATATTTTAGACATGAACGTGAAACTTCAGTGCTATGGGAAGGTCCTGAGGAGATCCCCTTCAACTCTGTCACTTCATACTGTAAGAGATGAGTCTGTCATCAAACATAGACCTTCGTTCGCGCGCTGCACTTTCCTTTCGCTTGTCTTGTATTTTACACATTTTTTTGAATTGCTTTTCAGTTGCAGGCCTGAAATAAGGCTTTTAGCTTCAAGCTTATTGTATTATACAATAGAAGACTGATCAGTAAATAGCCTGATGATTTTTTTGAGATGATGAGAACTTCAAGGTTGTCTTACAGACATATGTCTTCTGTTTATTGCGCTACTAGACATTTGAATTAGGATGGTTTATGACATTTAATTATGCATGATCTTGTGAGCAAACTTAAACAAATTAAAGGTAGAGTATGCAGGGATTCCTTTGAATAACATTGCAGTGTTTTCTATTCATTACTTTTAAAGGTACAGTGTGTAAGATTTCGGTCATCTTAGTCACAAAACAATGTTACAAAACAACTGCATAGTAACATATTAATGAATTAATAATCACCTAAATGTGTTATTTATTTGTCACTACCCTTAAATGATTCCATTAATGTATATTTACATGAGGAGGGTCCTCTCTATGGGGGCTGCCATGTTTTTGCAGTAGTAAAAGTGTCAGGCGATGTCACTGTCAACCACTTATCCAGTAATCGGGGTTGCGGGTGTTTCCACCAGTACACATCGTTCTCCTGCGTTTTCAGGGGGTGAGGTGATGGATACAACATGTAACTTCACTTCTAGTTGTCACCAAATCTTATTCACACTGCACCTTTACGGGTTTTCATGATCTGAGTCCAGCCACATCTCTGGTCTTTCCCCCCTTTCTACTCACAACCCAGCTGCAGGTAACGACTCTGTTTATTGAATGATTGAAGATATGGAACTTGTGAGTCAGTACTCAGTTTCTGGCTCCAACCTTCAGACCTCCTCAAACAATATTTAAAACCCCTGTACAACCTCCGACCACGTTAGAGTAAGAGCCTCAACCACACCTGCAGTATAGAAAAATATCAGCAGAGGGCAGCACTGGACTGATGTTTCACTGCAGTAGAGCGCAATTTATTAAAATACAATGACTACATCCACTGCAACTACAATACTCCTATTCTGATAGTATCAAAAGTACTACTACTTCTACTACTTATGATAATGATGATAATAATGATAATAATAATAACAGATGTTTTCCCTCCAGAACACCATGGCAAAGATAATAAATAATAATGTGTGATACATGTAGCTTATGAATTATGTATTTGTTTATAAATTAAGTAATCTTTACATTGACATGAAATATATGAATATACAGATTTAGAGAGGACCCGCTTATGTAAATATACAATGGGCTCATTTAAGGGTAATGGAAAAAAAGAAGATATTTAAAGGATCCTAAAGTCATGAAAGTCAGTATGTAATTGTTTTGTAATTTTTTTATAAGAGACAAAATGACAATGACATGGCAATCTTACACGCTGCACCTTTAATGTATTGTGTACCATTCCAACCACAAAGGGGCGCTATAGCAGAAAAAACAATCATGGC
This sequence comes from Chascanopsetta lugubris, assembly GCA_016785325.1. Taxonomy (NCBI): domain Eukaryota; kingdom Metazoa; phylum Chordata; class Actinopteri; order Pleuronectiformes; family Bothidae; genus Chascanopsetta; species Chascanopsetta lugubris. Next base: position 17,332 of record JAFBJT010102723.1, read on the forward strand.
ATTCAAAGTATTTACCTTTTGAAGCGCAATGGAGAGCACATGGACAGTGGAAGACATACAAGTATGTCATTGGAACTTAAAGGACAGAAAGGACAAATAAACAAAGAGAAGAGGAACAGATTATTAAGAATGATGTACTAAAGGTGCAGTGTACGTTTTGGTGACATCAAGAGGTGAAGTTGCATGTTGTATCCATCACACAGCACCTTTAACATAATTTATCCTTCTGGGTCTCGACACTGTGAGTCTGAAAGCTGAGCTGGACTCTGGGCCTGGTCAAACCACACCTGACCATCCTGGAGATGCAGCCAAAGCCAGCACACCATCAGCACCCAAACGCCATCACCAAACACTGAACTATACCAGCACAACAGCCAACAGAAGAAGAAACATCTGCCAATAAATGCCCATGGTTGAAGTGGCTACAGCCGAGGAGGCGTGGCTTGTGTTCCGCCCCTGAAACGAAGCGAAATGCACGAAAGACTCAAACGTTCCAGACAGTGGAGACAGGAACTTTCTAACATCTGCCAGGTGTCTCACCTAATGTCACCTAGAGACACAGAGATTAGAGCAGATGAGTTTGGGACCATACTTCTCCCTGATCAGATCATGGTTCACTGGAGAAACACTGGACCTCCACCTCAAACACCCAGAATGGGCTTTGGTTGGTTATTTATTGGAGTGGTTTACGAGGTGGGAAAGGCCTCCCTGTAGTGATCAAAGTGCCATGGACTTGATCCAGTATCCAGGAGAGACTATTGGTGACGTTCTGGCCCAGGTCATGACAGTGCTTGATCATCACTGGGCCTCGATGCTCCAGGGGCTGATCCATTCACCCCATCTGAGATCACAATCAAGTCCGTGTTTCTCTCCAGGATGAACATCACGGCTACAACATCACGGCTAATCCAATGAGGTCATCGTGTGTGACCTGGAAAACCAGCTGTCTGTGAGTATAGCATGCAGGAGTTATCCACGAACAGAGAATCTGGAGATGCACAGCTAACCATGCAGAAGGTCCTGACCCGAGACAAGAGGGAACGCTGTCATCAATTGGGTTTGAAGTTAAGGCAGAATCCATGTACTACAAGACGAACAGGTGGAAAAGATGGACTTGAACATTGACTCATTCACATTTATAATGTGTGTATTATTATTGAACATCTGTGTCACGTCTGTTCATCCTGGGAGTGACTCTCCCTCAGGTTTCTACCTTTTCTTTTTTCCCCCGGTAGTTTTTCCTGGCCCTTGCTGAGGGTCTTAGGACAGAGGATGTTACCCACCCTGTGAAGCCCTGTGAGACAAACTCTGATTTGTAAATGCAAAAGTAAAAAAAAATTTTTTTTAAACATTTGATTTGATGATTTGATTTGAAACACGCACAGACTCACACACACAGAACCATCTGCTCGCCATCGCCATCGTGGATGACAGCTTAGTCAACTTCCTCCTGTCCTCCACTGAGTCCAGGGAGCAGCCCTGACTGCGCTGAACCTCCTCAGCAGACTGTCCTGCCTCTTCCTGTCCCTGGCTGTGATGCTGCCTGCCCAGTACCACATAGAAGTGTTTGTCCTGACCAAGGGCTGTTTGCACTTATCTGGGCAACGTGATCACAGCAGAGGGGAAATCCTAATGACATCATTGTGTGGAAAATGGATTCCAAATTAGTCTGAATGTGAGGCTCATTTAACAGCCTGGATCCATACAAAGCAATGAACTGTGAAACAATTAAGTTGCATAAGGTCCACGCATTGGACCCTTTTCTACAATGTCAGCAAAAGGTCCTCAGCAGATGTGTGTATGCCATTTCATTATGAATGAAAAAGAAAATATTGAATTGAGAGACTAGATATTTAAACCTTGACGTACCACCAAGATTTTTTTCCAATACACCAGAAAAAACAACAAAATATTTCAGCATAATTTGTACAAATATACACTCAACATTCATGATACAATGCCTTGATCATATTCCCTTTTCACTGTAAGACAAAGATGACTGCACTGAAGTGTAATCGACCCATGAGTTAGGCTGTTTGAGTAATTACCCACCAACAATGTGTCACAGTGTTTGTATACAGGATGTATGGGGATCTTTATGTGATTTTTTTAGACAGAGGGCACACAGTCTATAATAATAATAATAATAATAATAATAAAAGATGAATGAAATGAAGTCCACAGTAAATCTGTTTTAGTTGATAAAAGTGAAACAAAATGTATTGAACAACATTTGTTTAAAATAGACTTAATTTTAGACTAATCACGAAAATGGAAGAAAAGGACAAAGTGGTCTGTTATTCACAGGGACCACCGTGTCCGTGCTGAGTGGGCTCAGTCGAATGTGATGACACCGTTGGTGTGGAACACGTGCTTCCGTGTGAACACAGCACACGTTACACGTTAGGTTACTGGTACGATGTGCATGAGCACATACAGCTCGAGGTGTGACAGCATGAAGAGCAAAGTGCTGTGTATGAACACTTTCAATCCATCATTTAACACACACACACACACACACACACACACACACACACACACACACACACACACACCACAGTAAACTAACCAGCTTTGTGGAAAATCTGGCAACTGGATTTCATGGACACGGAACTCGATTCATGCAGAGGTGAGAGGACCATGATAATGAGTGGCTTCGTGTACATATACATAGTACATATACTACACGTACATTATACTTTGCACTGTTTAGGGAAAGAAATCCAGGTAACATGCCTCTTTTTAATAGCTATTGTACTGGTCCATCTTAGATTGTCTATTTGACCATCCCTGTTGCTCTGGTGACATGACAATATAAGATGGGGATTATGTCTGTCTTAAAACACAGAAACCTTCATAGTAAAGTCCACATCTGCATCACTGCCAGACAACGCCTTCTATGCTCAGTTCAATGCCAAAATCACACGCCTACTGTCAGACTCCATGTGAATCTGGAGACCCCCATGAGACCCCCAGGAGAGTCAACCCCACAAGTCATCAAGGCCTGGTGGGATCCCTGGACGTGTCCTCAGGACATGCGCAGACCAACTCGCAGGGGTGCTCACCAGCTGATACAAGCTCTCCCGCAGCCAGTCTACACTTCCCTACACCTTCACTGGATGCCTCGTGACAGTTTAGATTTGACATGTTTTATATGAGGTTTCCAGCAGATTCTGTGGTCTATTATTATACCAATAAATTCATTTTCATGTACTCTTTCAATATTCACACTATCTATCGTATCTTTACCTTTTGTGCCCATTTAAGGGGCTCTCTATGTGTTCTTTAGCCTCTATTATGATGATAAACAGTATTTATAGTCTCAGAAACGCTTTTGTATTTTTAAACGAGCCCTTTTCAAAGTCAGGCATTCCTGATGAGAATCAATCGTGGGGTTTTGCCTCTCCCACACCCTCCTGAAACGTCACTGGCTGATCGGTAGGCGATCCCAGATTGGCTGAAAATGTAGGCTAGTCCCGCCTTCTCAACAAGCACGTTTCACACTCACAAGCGGCTCTAAGCCGGCAGTCCGCACTGCCAAACACAAACAATGCAACGAAACATAACCGAGTTCAAAACGTAAACATAAGAGTACGTCTGTGTATGTTGGAGCTGAATGACCTTTGAAGCACAATCACACTGAAATGATCACAGATAGAGATGTTAGACCGCTGGTTCAAAGGCCCACTGTGCTATGACATGTTAGCCTGAGCTAGCCATGAAGCTAACGGATGCACTGGGAAGTGTTGTTTCCTGAACATGGAAAACTGGTTATTGGATCAAAACTACGGTTGGAGCTCGTCTGCTACGTCACAGGAAGTCTAACGAGCCGTCAACTGAACTTTACAACCTTCTGTTGTGGAGATATTGGACCGAGAAGTCCGAATCTGTGAATCTGGTTTGCTCTTAACCGAAGTAGCCATGAGGCTAACGGATAGCAGAGTCGCGCGCTCCCGATCATTAGCATAGCGCACATGTTTCTCCACACGGTTGGAGAGTTGTTCTCAGAGCGGATTCCAGGTTTAAATATAGTTTGTTGAAACAAACGTGTCCAGCAGACACCAACATATGTTGGTCAGAAGCAAACCAACCAGCAGCAGCGTGGGACTGTGAGGGAC
>JAFBJT010102771.1:0-23472 GCA_016785325.1 Chascanopsetta lugubris
CAGAGTTCACATCCTACGTCACTCTTAGGTGTGAATGAGAGGAGGAGAGAACCCTCGCGTTTGGGCGACCCACTCCTCAAGTAGATATACGTCAATGGGCTCATTTCAGGGTAATGGGGGGAAATATGTTACGTGATTATAGTCGATCATAGTCATTCACTATATTTAGGATTGTAGTCGTGCTCTCTTTGCTAAATATATCGTGCTGTTTCAAGCTGTCTCTGATCATGATACTACTTTCAAGCTATTATAAGAGCTTGTTTTCAGGTCTGTTTATATGAGCTGGTATTAAAACTGATGCAAAACATATGTGGACATACGCTGACGTATAAAAGGCATTACATGATCATGAGTCAAATACTTGCATCAACATTGAAAACATATACTACTACAATTGATCAAACATACAGTACATTATCAGTATTTTTATTTTATATTATATTTCTGCTTATAGAAATGGTTTTACATGAATCTTACACAATGTGCAGTAATACACCACACATGATTAACCAGACTCAATACACACTGCATCATGCGAATTACCCATTTGTGAAATAAACTCACTGTATGTGTATATCACCATTATCTGTGCATACATGTGATAAACACTCACACGCACACACACACACACAATATCACTTTATTAAACAATGAAATGATATTCATATTTGAATAAATATATACTTTTCCTTGTAAACAAGAAGTTAGTGTTCTCCACTTCCACCCATATGTACTGTGTACAGCTTATTTCATACTTATCCTTAGTTTACTTGTGTATACTGTTTTACTTTGGTATTGCATTTAATCAGCATACTCTTTAAATGCCTCTATACTCTTTACTACTGTATCGTGCATAGTTCCCCAATGTTGGACTAATAAAGGTTTTCTTATCTTCTTATCTTATTAGATAAAGTGTTTTCTACTCCACACTTATTTTCTCACTTCACATTTTCTCCACATCAAATCAAATTAAATCAAATTTTATTTATATAGCCCGCATTTACAAATCAGAGTTTGTCTCATAGGGCTTCACAGGGTGGGTAACATCCTCTGTCATGCAAAACTGCCGAGGGAAAAAACATTTTGACAGGGAAAAAAGAAAAGGTAGAACCCTTAGGGAGAGTCACAAGTGAGGGATCCACTCCCAGGATGGACAGACGTGCAACAGATGTTACATAGAATGTTCAATAACTGATTAAATGTCCATCTCCGGGTTCATCACGGGTCACTCGCACATTCAGGACCCACCGCCAGATCAGTCGTGGCTTGAGACTTGGGATGCCGGTGTCATCGTCTTGGCTTCGTCTCATTCACCAACAGCAGCAAAGATGGAAAAACTGTTGAAATTGTTTAAGGTGGTGCATGCGGTTTTATGGGGACATAAGGTTTGTGGTAGAGATGAGTAATTGAGGGCAAGAGTGCTCAGTCTTTGTGCTCATTCTAAGTGCATTATGGGAAATTCCCCCCAGCAGTCTTAGCCTATAGCAGCTTAGTGTGGACTATTCAACTCAGGTCCCGCCTTCGAGGTGTTGTCTGAAGGACAGTGCAATCCAGACGGATCAGGGCCAAGGTAACATCCAGGGTCGCACTGATCCGCTGCCTTGCTGGAACAACCTGGGGAGCTTCTGCTAAGACGCTGCCCACGACTGTCCACAGAGGCCCTCGTCTTTTCTGCAGCAGAATATTGCGCCCCAGTCTGGAGCAGAAGCCCGCATGCGAAAAAAGTTGACGTGGCTATTAACAACGCTCTCCGTATTATAACCGGATGCCTGAAGTCTACCCCTTGTGTCCCTCTTGCCAGTCCTTGCAGGAATAGCCCCGGCAGGCCTCCGGCGGGAGGCTGCCACCCTCACCCTGGCCAGGAAAGCACAACTGGGCTGCTACAGCTTTTTCCAAAACCTTTGATATAAAAGGGAGATTAGAGATTGGTCTGTATTTACTGAGGATGCCAGCGTCGAGGGTGGGCTTTTTAAGTAACGGTTTGACTACTGCTACTTTAAAGGCCTGTGGGACGTAACCACTCAGTAACCAAATATTACTTTGGTCTAATATAGTACTACTAATTTGTGGGAGGTGTATAGGGTCCAGTGAGGTCAGCTCAGAAACGTTTATGGAAGTAAATTTGTCTGAAGTTAAATCTGGAGCCACCACTGGATCTAAATTAGCGATATTGGACTGTGTTTTGCTGATATGGGGGTGGTGGTGGGGGGGGGGTTCATTTATCTCTGATTTTTTGTATTTCATCATTACAATAGTGAATAAAATCATTACTGTTCAGAGATAGTGGGATGGATGGATTAGCTACTCTATGGCTCTCTCACAGCCTGGCTACAGTGCTAAAGAGGAACCAGGGGTTGTTCTTGTGATCATTTCTGCTTGCATCTGTTAAAAAGTTTGAAAAATCACATTTACAAAAACTAAACAAAGACCACAAATGTAAACTTCTTTTTTCCCCATAAGCCCACTGGTCTAAATTCACATCATAAGAATAGAAGGACTATAAGGAATGTGTCTCTCTTGCATGAAAAAATGTGTGCACTTATTATTTATTCAGCTTTTTGTCCAACAGTATTAGAATTTCCTGAGTATTGTCAATAGGATCTGTCCATCTTTAACCATCACCATGGCATTCACACAGAACTCAGCTTTTTGCTGCGTTTCCTTTCTATTAAAGTTATCTGTGCATTATTCATCGTGTCCTTATTATTCTATTTAGTATCAGCAGTTTAAACTGAGACCTAGCAGCAGAGATTGATGTAATGACACAGAAAGAGCTCGAAGAATATGAGCTTTGTGTTGGTTCTGCCCCCGGGGACCTGATTCCACAGTTTCCACATATTTTGTGCTTGTAGTCAAAGTTCAGAAAATTTCTGAGAGTTATGATGCTGTCAAAGAATTTCAAAACACTGGAGCTCATTCCCTCTCTGAGTCCCTAATGTGCTCTTACAAAAGACTTAGAACATTTTTACTAGATCCACATTTCTGTACATTTTTACTAGATCCACATTTCTTTACAATAGAGGACTGCACTGAACTGCTCACACTCATAGACATCCGATTTTTTTCCCACCAGGCCCCATGAATTTTTAATCAAATGTAGAATGTATCTAGTTACTTGGTTAATGCACCAAGACTGTAAATGTTATGGTCTGTATTTATATAGCTCTTTATCAAGTCTGAAGACCTACATTCACCCAGTCACACAAACATACAGGTTAATGCTTTTGCCAACTCATGATACACAGGGACAAAAACACTTAAGCAATATTCTTGGCCACCAGTTATTTTAACTCATATCACTGGGCAAGTTTCACAAGACTGTGACTGTGTCATCACAGAAAAATAGAAAATAAAAACGTGCTGCATCGTATACCCACTCAAAATCTCTCTGATGGACATGTTTACCAGTGCTGGTATTTTGTGTAGTTGATCAGTGCAACCATGTGATACCAACAATCCGAATTTTGATGAAATGTTGGAGAGCGAGATACAAATAAGTCATAAGTCATTTATAACACTAATCAGTGTCTATCCAAAGGATTCAGGCATCCAAACAATCTTCTAAATGTGGTCAGTATGTTTATTCGAGCTTAGAAGGAAGGTTATTGTGTGTTTTTTACACATTTCAAAAAGTTATTATCCCAGATAAACAGCACAAGAATACAACAGAGAGGTGAAGTCAGTGTATGATCCAACAGCACAAAACTGTGCAATCTCTGGAGAACCATTTTCGAAAACAAATGTAAACTTCTGTTCTCTGCTGGAGAGCAGAACAGACTGCAGAACACTTCAGGGACAAGCCCTGCTGCTGTGGTCTCATGAGGCTGATTGCATGTACCATGTGTACAATGTACATCTGAGGATGAGTGCGGAGTGTGCAGAGTTTAAACATGTCACTGGCCCCATCTCAGCCATCAAGTTTAAAAGCAGGATACTGTGAAAATGCAATGAGCTCCATTGCCGATGAGCACCCTTTGTCCTGAGATCTGCTTCAAGTCCTGTGTGGGAAAATGCCTGAGTCCCATCTGGGAATATTTGGAGCAGAAAAGTATGAATTTAGATTAGTGCTCAGTGTTTCCCATTCACACAGCAGGAAAGCGCTTGGCAGCCGATCACTCATTAACATGTAAACACCACCGATTCAGAATGAAACAATGCTTAAAATGAAAACTAAACTCAAATGTAAGTATGAAATGTGAGCATTTATGTATTGTGCCCAACAGAAAGTAGCACAAGGATCCAGATTTTAAAATTAATTTATTTTAATTTATTTTCCTCATGTGAGATTGAGTGCACTATAGGTAGGTTTTCCCCTGATTCTTCAGATAATATTCTATGGATCTTGAGGGAAAATAGATGCATTTCAGGAAGGGTTATTTATAGGTTGGTGCAAAAGTCTTCATCTACTGAATGTCGTTTAATATGGGGACTATATAGGAATTTTGACGAGTTTTAGTTAGTTTTTTTTTTTTATTCAGAAAAACAAACATATAGTTAGTGATATAAATCACAAAGAAAACCCTCAATGCCATATGCAGGCCAACTCCCTGAGGGGCATCACAGTTAGAGATCCTTCAGGTTCATTAAACATGACAATGACACCTCTAAACCTGATTCCTTCTCCCTGTGGACATTAGAGGCTGACACCTACAAGTGCACAGTGTCCAGGTACATCAAAGCCCACACACTAAGACAGACAGAATATGGAGCCCCCAAGAAAAGTCCCACTTTTGAAGACCACCCCCACTTGTTTCCAGTCCATTCTATTATCTGTATTTCGAAGCATAAAGGAACTCTTTATATCTATTCAAATGGACTGGTATTGTCTATAAAAAAATCTCTTACGAAGATATTTTTTGTGTGCAAAATGTCATTTTGTTTTATTGACACACATTTGATAATAAGTGATAACAAAGTTAAAGATGATATAGATAATATATAAATAAATAGCTCATAAGATGTTTTCAATAATTTCATGGAATGATAACAGGTCTTGATATAACAAAGTTTATCTGGGTTTCTTTTGCTGACTGCAATTCATCTCACTGTCACAGGTGTCCCTACAAAGAACCATTTTGGAAAGCTCACTGATGCTCTAAACACAGGCTTTATCAATTTGCTGATAAGATTCTGATCATGGTGAAGAAACATTTGGGTCAGTCTGGAGTGCACCACCAAGAACCCTATTTGTCGCTGTGTAAGTCTGGGAGACATGCAAACAGTTACAGCATGATGGATAGAGTGAGGACTTGTTAACAAGCAGCAATATTTTTCAAAAGCAATTACTGTGGCATCAAGCCTCTTTTTTGGACCATGACCAACAGTGTTTACGTGCCCAATCCCAAAGCATTTTGGTGATTAATTACAGGGCTGACAGTGATTTGGGTTGCTGGAGTTTTATGTGATGATCACAGCACTTTCGTTTCTGAACTCCATCGTACAGCAAACAAAATGCAAAGTCTGGCTGTGGGATAAATGTGCGCATCACATCAGAGAAAAATCGTTGTTGTAAAAGTGTTTACTCAGATGAATATGCCCAACTCAAGATCAAAAAAGCTCCCAATACCAAAGTGTACCTGAGTTCTGCAAGTGCATAGAGAGGAGCCTGCATGACAATGAACAATAAGGGACAAACACCCACAGACTCATGTCAACATGAGTGGATTTGATTACTGAGGAAACAGAGGAAACAGCCAAGGCTGGGTAAAGTCAATGAGCAGTGTGGCAGAACCACTGAATGACAGGGTCGCTGATGGCTTAAATGAAGAGCTGACAGCATCAGTGAACTCCTTGGCACTAAGTGCTGCGAGTAATTAGTGCTAATTAGCATCAGCGGATGGCGAGCTGATGTGGCAAACACAACTGATGCTTCCCATCGGTGCAAAGATTCATACATTTTCTCATAGTTGTGATGCATGAAACAATGATTCATGGGATTGATCATATGTCAGCCACCAAGAGCCTGAAAGCTCATTGGTCGATGTCATCACAAACAGGCTGTGCACATGTGTAGGAATCCAACAGCTGCTCAGTCTCCAGAACAACAAGGCATTAAGTCCTCAAATCATCTCGTGTTTCTTTATCAGCTCTGACAACCTCTGCACCTGTGGCTCTCACTCACACATGCAGGCACACACACACACACACACACACACATGCACAAACAACAACCATCAGTGCACAAGCCCCTTGGTTGTGTTTTCAATACGCGATAATGAATGTCAGAAAAACCTTAGCCAGTGGACTCATTTTCAGGGAGAGGAAATGTCAAAAAGGTCAAGCCCATTAGGTGCAGACGAAAAAAGACAAGGATGGAATAAAAAGAGGAAGGGCTGGGTGTAATAATACGACTGCTTACCCACATAACGTTTGGATACATATGTTCGCTCCTAGAAGCTACAGACTGTAGCCCTTTGACCAGCAGCTTCTCTTGAGCCCAGAATAAGGGCCGGTACCAAGCAATTGGATTCTAATTTTCATCCAAAACTGAGCTTTAACAACCTTCTTTGTGTCAAGTCTACTGCTGAAACAATATGACTGTGTAGATTACAGTGTTTGAATAGAATGGATGGTGCTGCAGTAGTCAGTTTAAACATTTTTCTTCCAAAGTCATAAGGATCTTCACATTTGACGAGTGTAATTGGATCAATCATGCATCTGGTCAAAAATTCATGAGAACAAGACGTATCTAAGTTATATATCGCATTAAAGAGGCAAATACCATATTTATTGAGTTTGCTGTGACCTTTGACCATTAAAATCCATTTAGTTTATATACTAAATTGGGCCAGATGTAAAGACATTTTCCCGCTATTGATATTCAAAGGGACTTTGTGGTTGCCACAACGTCCAGTCATTGAATAGTCTAATAATTTCATATTGGTATCATAGACTATGTCTACACAGCAAGGCTTTCGATCATTTTTTTCAGTTACAATGACACAGTTCATTTGATTAAACTGGCTGAAACTATTTCATGACCGTCTGAATGAGCAGTGTTTGTTTGCTTCGGCACACCACCACAATGATTGAAGCATCAACCTCATCATGCATGTATACCAATACCAATGTTGGTATCAATACTATACATTTTTTGATCGATTCGCCCACCACTAGTTTTCAATGTTTCCGTGTGGACACATCTTCTGTGATCATTTGTGCCAAAAATTCAAGACATTCCATCAACTAAACCAAAAGACATCAGCTCAAAAAGCAAATAATGTGCTTTGAAAGGTCACAATTACCTTAACCAAATTCTAAGTAATTCATTATTCAGCCTAAATAACCATTTGTATTGATTTTTAAAAATTGTATTAAATTTTTCCCCCCGATCCCCCCGGTGCCCCAGGAGTGATCACCCACCAGACCCGTGAGGGAAGCTGCCGAGATGGGGCGGGGCGCCCAGGCCCACCCATCCCCTGCACCCCTACCCAAACCAATCTGAACCAGGAAAGGAAACCTTCACCACCCCTACCCCGAGGCCAGCAGTTGTGATATGTCCCCTGGTCCCGCCAGGACACCAGCCCCCCCCCCCCCCCCCCCCCCCCGCCTGCCCCGAAGGGTCAGGGACTGAGGACCCTGCCCCCTGTGAGAGCAGGTCCTACCTACCGGAAACCCTCTCTGCCCCCCCAGCACCCCCGACCCAGGGACCCTGGCCCCGACAAGCCCAGAGCCCAGCCCAGGCCAACCCAGGAACCCAGCCCCCTGACCACCACCCCAACATGCAGAGAGCCCATGACAAACTTTCTGCCAGAAAATGTTCACAGGTGTGCATAACCATACAGCATGGAAGTAAATGTGTGCTTTATTACTAGAACAATGTTTGCACGTGTTAGATATCACCAGGCTCATTCTGGACATCCTCTGTCCTGTATAATGTTGTTCTGTGGAGGACTTTGTATTGTATTCGCCGCAGGTTTGCTCTTTGCGTCATTTTAAATGCATTGATGCAAACCAGGGACCAAAATGCTGTATCCAAATTAAGAAATAAATCTTGCTCCCATTTTGAGATTGGGAGTGGTCTATGCTTGACAGAAATATGAATATTTTTGACAATAATTTGATCGGTGTTTGATTTAACACATTTTCCACTGGTGCTGGTGTTTTTAACCCCAAGTGCTGCACTTTAAAAGTTGCCCTAATGACTGATTTCAGTTGCAGATAGTTAAATGTATTTTTGCTGCAAATCCCATGCAGGGCTATCCTCCCAGATGATTTGCTTTCTGTAGCATCTTGAAGCTTATCCATGGTGTTTTATTCTTCCACAGGAATTTGGAAATACTCGAGTTAAGTGACGTGAACCAGGTAGGCGATGGTCGGGTGGGAATCATTGAGAAGAGATAGTTAACGTTTGGTAGAATCATCATGTTGATTGTTGCAACTCTTCCCAAGACTGAGATTGGTAATGAATTCCACTGCTCCAGATCATCTACCTTTTTCAGAGGCGGGGAGTAGTTTAGTCTTATCAAGTCTGACAGCTTGGAGGAAATGTTGATACCCAGATAGCTTATGTCTCCCGATTGTAGAGGGGTAGATAGAGTACTCTGGAAGTCACTGTTGATAGACATTGCAGTTGACTTGCCCCAGTTGACAGAGTAATCTGAGATAGTTGAACATTTTTTGATCAGATTTGTTGTTTCTGTGAGTAGTTGGTGAATTATCCAAGAAAGGTAACACATCATCTGCATAAGGGCTTATCTTATGGTTTATGCTGGTGGTCTGAATCCCTCTGATGTTCAGTGAATATTGCAAAGAGTGCAGGAGACAATGGGCACCCTTGCCTGGTTCCTCTCTGCAGAGAAAAGCCTGGAGAGATTATGTTGTTGGTTCTGACCGAGGCACCAAGTGAGTTATATAAAGTTTTTATCCAAGTGATGAACTGATTTTCCAAAATCCAAATTTATGTCATGTAAATACAAGAAATGTCCAACTCTCCATCCAAAGCTTTTTCTGTATCTATAGAGATTATTGTCACTTTTAGATTATTGGTGGTCGAGAGATCTATTATGTTGATTAATCTGTGTGTATTGTCAACTGATAGGCTTCCCGTCATGAAACCTGTCTGGTCACGGTGTATAATGAAGGGAGTCATTTTGTCCGAGCTACCGAGCCTTCAGAACAGGGTCCAGCTTTTCTTGGTACAGTCCATCGCCTTTATGTTTTGTTTGGTCCATTTATCCCTGTGTTTGTGTCTCTTTCTCTGCAGCACCGTGTCTAACTCAGCTATGACAACAAACTACAACAATGGCGCTGGTGGCCCACAATGCACTGCGAGATCATGTGCCCTTTCGAGCTAGTTAGGTTGGAGAGTACTGCTGTTTGATTGACATCCTCCAGTGCAGACACACACACCCACCCACTTTGGTGACGTCACCAACGGTTCTGTGTTGCAAAATGCTGGTTTTGCTCATCCTGCTGAACCTGCCCCGGTTTTTGTTAAATTACTCAAACATGCATGTAGGTCATTTTATTCGGTTTCGACCATCTTATTAGTGATACTTCTACACCATAACAGTGTGTTTAACTCCAAAAGTGAGGAAAACCACAATAGGTCCCCTTTAATGAAAATAGCTCCCCCCAAACCGAAGGGCAAGAACATGGGGAAACCCTTCCATGGAAAACCTAATTAAGGAGAGTGTGTGAGAAACCTCAGAGAGAGGGTTCACACTGTCCTGCACTCACGCTCTCGCTCTCCTGAAAAGCTGCAAGAGGTGATGAAAGTTTGAGCCGCCTGCAGTATGAAAAAGACTGATTAGTTACATCAGTTTTGCACAGTTTCCCTTTGTCCTATTTTTTGCACATACATATTGGAAAAAAAATTGAATTCAATGTGACAGGAAGCGGGATTTATGAATCTATTTTTAAAATACTGTTCTGGACCACCTGCGCTCAGTTTTCAACGTGGGAAGTTCATCATCATAATGTGCGCACAGGTAGCGGAGGCCCCACAGTGAGTTTACAGCAGAGTAGCGCAGTAAAACAGTTATATGACCGGATATACGATTGAAATCAGGTCAGACTTGAAAAGTAGGGAACTTGCACTTTCATTCTTCCGTCGTCCATCATGCTAAATGGTTTCCTATAAGAAACAATGTTTTAAAGGTTACGGGTCATGACGCCTCCTGTGTGTAAGGAAATGATTAACAAACATCTGATAAAGGCATTTAGAATTACACTATTCAAAATACAAATATTAAGTAAATTAGATTTGAACATAGAATTAAGTCTCACAATTATCTGTTTCTCCATTTGACCCCAGTGACAGTTTACCACCTGGAAAAAAGGAAAAAATGCAGCATATGATTGAGTGATTTTTTTGAAAATTGGCTCAATTAACTAACCTTGTATGTTAAGGGTAAATGGTCTGTGTCTATATAGTGCTTTATCAAGTCTTGAAGACCTCTCAATGCGCTTTACAATACAGTTTACATTCACCCTCTCACACAAACAATCACTCTGCTTCTATTTGCAGCACGCTTTATCTATACGAGTATATGAGGGGGATTATGTGGGGTTCAGTGTCTTGCCCTAGGACACCTCAAAATACGGAATGGGGCAGGCAGGAATCGAATCTTCGATCCTCTGGGTCAGAGAACAAGTCCTTCAACCCCCTGATCCAGAGCTGACTGAGAGACAACCTGAGGTGAGGTTGCATGTTGTGGTGGAAACCCCTCACTTATCATTCACTTCCAAGCTCGTTCCTTCATTCAAACTCAAGTGTTTAGTGTGACTGGAGAGGGCTATTGTAAAACACTGGCAGCACCTCAGAGAACACCTGATCCAGATAAAAAAAATAATCATACTAAGGTGATGAAAACAAAGAGTATACACTCGTGAAAAAAAAACATCTGTGGATGTTATAAAAATTGTTCACTGCAACAGTTAAAGTTTTCACCGGTTCTGTCTGAGAACTTTGTCCATGGCAAGAAAAGCTTTGAGACATAGTTGTGCGGATCGTCCGTCACTCCAGATGATTTCCGTAGAGTGTAATATAGCATATAGTAATAAAATTAAGGTTAAACTTAAATAGGTTACATTTAGAGGAAGTAAAAGATACACTTTCCATCACCAAATGGAGTCAAGAGGATCTATCACTGATAGATTCCTTCCTCTTGCACTCATAGATACCCAACACCGGGAAGTTGGGAATGTGCTCGGGGAAAGTTAACACTCTCAGAACTGTTTCTTGCCCGGTGCAAAAAGTTGGCACGAAGAGTGAGACATTCAGCCGGGCGGGATGTGCCTGCTGAAGAGGAGAATAAAAAGACACAGCAGACTGGGATACCTTTAACTTTCTGTGTAACACCCACATGCTGCATGTTGCTCTGTAACTGCTCCATCTTGCAAGATTAAAACATTCTTATCGAGATCTGTCTGCTGATCTTTTGAACAAGGAGATGATGAATAACAGTGGAGTTATTCTGTTTTTTTAATTTCTGCAAACGGAGGAAATATTTTATCCTTAATCTTATTTACTGAACCTTCAATAATGGCAGTATTTTATTTCTGCATTATGAGAAAAATGGAGAGTAACTTAAACATCAGAGGGTTTGGCTGCAGACGCTGCTCATGTATTAGTTATGACTGCTGATCATTTGTTTGGTTTGCCACTCTGACGGCACAGGCATCCAGAGGCACAAACATTACCATTACTAACACTGACACAAAGGCTTATGAAATATTTAGCAGTAATATACTGTGTAGGATTGGTTAATACACAGAGTTCCTTGACCCTTACTTTAAAAGTAGCATAAAGGCGCAGTGTGTAAGATTTCTGTCATTTTTTTCCACTTCTATTGGTAGAAAACAATATTACAAAACAATTACATACTGACATTTTGATAATAACCTCAATGTAGCTTTGCTCCCATTACCCTTAAAGGTGCAGTGTGTAAGATATGGTGACATCTGAGGTGAAATTGCATGTTGTATCCATCACCTCACTCTCTCTCCTCTGAGCCTGCAGAGAACCTATGGTGGACCTCGGTTGTCATTAAAACTCAAATGATGTATAGTACGTCCTGGGCTACTGAAAAAACATGGCGGCCCCCGTAGAAAGGACCTGCTCCTCATGTAAATATACATTAATGGTCTCATTTAAGGGTAATGGGGGTAAAAACATTGAGGTGATTATAAATTCATGAAAATGTCGGTATGTAATTGTTGAGTAATATTTGTTTAGAAGTGACAAAAATGACCAAAATCGTACACACTGCACCTTTAATTAAACCCTTGTACATTTGCATAAGTAGCGGATCCTCTACAATAGCCCAGAGTGGACATACTAAACACCTTTTGAGTTCAAATGACAACTTAGGGCTACCATAGGTTCTCCTGCATGCTTGGAAGGGTAAAAGTGAGGTGATGGATAAAACATGCAACTTCCCCACAAGATGTCCCCAAATGTTACACACTGTACCTTTAAAACCTGTAGGACATTTGGGGCTGATGCACATTTGGTGAACGTCCAATAATCTGAGCACCCCCCGCCCCCCCGCCCCCCCACTGTCCCTCTGGTTTTGCATCTTGCAAGAAACACAGAAAAATTGCTGTTGCATGTTGTTTTCAGGAAAACAATAATTCACAAATGTTTGAAGCTATTTACGCACCGTCGCCATGAGGTGCAAAGCGCATCATCACAAAAAAGTGCAGCGTCAGTGTCTAGACTTGGTGAAATAAAGAGGAGGACGTTTAAGCAGAAATGAACCATCACATTCACCCAAGTATGATGTTTTCCATCACTCATCAGACAAGAGCTGTCCTCTGCAAAGTTGTTTGAAGTGAATATTTACTGTCCCCAATTATATTGCAGAAACGATGTCGAAGGGTGTTAGAATGTATTTGCTTCTTTACATTTTTGTCAGCACCCAGGGGTGAGGCTCAGGGTTCACATTTTCTCTAGTGTACATTTCAGGATTTGGCTTTCCACTAAATCACATGAATTAAAATTTTCCCAATCCATTGAGCTAACTTATTTGAATTAAAAAATTAAACTATGGACTATAAGTCATAGTGTCAAGTTGACTTATAATCATGAATGTATTTGCTCTGGTGCGTTGGAATAGCAGAAAGCAGGTCAGGGGCTGCTCGCTGCACAAACATTCACAATAACACTCCTGGGAATTGGCACCATACAAGCACAGTCTTGTACGTATTTGCTGCTGCCTGTGCAGGGGTGAGAGGTGACTTGCACAAGGGCACCTTGAGCACGTCCACAAGATTCAGAGGAGTCTAATTTTTTTCCAACCCCCCCCCCCCCCCCGATTCCCCCCCCCCCCCCCCTCGAACCAAGATGTCTGTTCAGCACGCTGTTGTGTTGCTCACACACACATCAGGGGTGTAGTAACCATGGTGTGTGTGTGTGTGTGTGTGTGTGTGTGTGTGTGTGTGTGTGTGTGTGTGTGTGTGTGTGTGTGTGTGTGTGTGTGTGTGTGTGTGTGTGTGTTGGTGGGAATACTGGTGGTGGTTGGGACTTGATCTGGTGTTAATGGTCAGGAGGTGACAGGAAGTGTTGCGTCCAGGATGTGGTGAAGTGTGTGTGTGTGTGTGTGTGTGTGTGTGTGTGTGTGTCACACAGCTAGCACACCTCAATAGCCTCATCTTAGAGGCTGACAGAGGACAGCAAATTAGCCTCAAGAGGGTCAAGGGGCCGATATTGTGGAGTGTTGGGAGGGGGGGGGGGGGGCCCAGGGGCCGGGGGTCCAGGGGGGCGGTGGTGGGGGGGGGGGGGGGGGGGGGGGGGGGGTCCCAGGGTCCGAGAGTCCATCTGGTCCGAACCTTGGTGAGACCAGCATGGTGCCGAAGGAGTCAGGGTTTCTTCAAAGACCTCCGTGTCCTGGAGGTTTGCGAACATTTCTACGCTAACTTGTTTCAATCCGTGAGCCGATTAGCTGACACCCGACTACAATCTCGCGTCCGGGGGTCCGGGACCAATATTTCGGAGTGTTGTACGTAGATAAACAATGTCCAGGGACCGTCTTTGAACCCGAGACCTTCTCAGCTACGACTAGTACGGCGTCAGGCTCGAGAGACGACCCTCCATGAGTGTATTTAGGTCAAGGGGACGAAGTCCTGTCAACGTGGGGTCAAAATGGCCGCTTAGCTTCGAGGGTCAAGGGCCAATAGTAGGTTTGTGTGTTTTATGGAGATAAAAGACCTTGGTTGAACCTCGGACCGTTTGTGGTCTGACCAGCATCGTGAGAATGTAGAGAAACGACGTCTGCGAGTGAGTTTTTGTGATGATTTGATCAGTAAACATCTGAGTCTTGGAAGAAATGAGCGAACACCTGATGTCACATGAGCCCCAGGGCCTCGTGTTGAAGGTAGAGCGCGGACATCCTGGACCCAGAGTCCAGAGTCCAGCGGGTCGCACAGCGCTGGACTCGAGAGACGACGGTTATCGGTATTCTCCTCGTTTCATTTCCAAAATGGCGCCGGACACTCACTCAGCGGCAGATCTCACCGACGACTCTGGAGCTTCTAAAGGTCAAGAACAGCGCAGGTGCGCAGTGGACACCCGAGGCCTGGAGTCCACCTTCTGTTGACCTTACACTGAGTGTGGTTCGTCCGGCAACGTGAGGGAAGATCTGAAGTTGATTGACAACCGGTTTGACTGGATGTTGGTGAGGGACTTTAGCTCCAGGTGACACTTTGACCCGAAGGCGACGTCGTTATGGATTGGATCGACTCACGCGTCGACAAATGAGCCTCTAGGGCTCAACTTTTCCAATCTCATGGTGTCAGTTGTGGATTTCCTGGACTTTGACGCCTGGAATGGAGTGACCACCGACCACTAGACCAAAATCTGGTCTGGGTGGTCTGGTCTTGGACCTGGTTTGC
Organism: Chascanopsetta lugubris; assembly: GCA_016785325.1. Taxonomy (NCBI): domain Eukaryota; kingdom Metazoa; phylum Chordata; class Actinopteri; order Pleuronectiformes; family Bothidae; genus Chascanopsetta; species Chascanopsetta lugubris. The sequence continues at coordinate 14,839 of JAFBJT010102771.1, forward strand.
TTACGACATGAAATCCTGTCTCTGACCGGACGTTCGGACCCATCACAGGAAGTAGAGTCGTCTCATCGTATCATCGATCGGGCCTGTTTTCAAATGGCGGCCCGAGGGCCACGTGCGGCCCAGAAGCGACCTCTGAGGGGCCCGGAACCTGGTCACTCTTACTCAGACTCAGAGACCACCACACGTCCAAGGGACAACCAGGATGGAAGTGATGTGAGATGACAACAGGACGTAAGAATGTCCAAAACAAGGACAACGTGAAGCCATAAAAGACACTCAGTCAGTTCAATGTGAGGAGTTATATCGTGTGTGTGTGTGTGTGTGTGTGTGTGTGTGTGTGTGTGTGTGTGTGTGTGTGTGAGAAATGTCTCCAACACATGTTTTTTCAAACATCAGTTTTAGAAGAAGCGGAGTCGTGCGCGGTGTTGAAATGTTATCTAGACTAAACACAGAGTTCACAGCAGCAGAGCTGGAGGGGGACACACCCTGAAATCCACCTCCTCTCCGCTCAGTGTGTGTGTGTGTGTGTGTGTGTGAGAGAGAGAGAGAGAGAGAGAGAGATTCACTCCCATAACTTTATTATGAACAGTTTAAGCCTAGGCAGTTTATTAAATCAGATACACACTTAACACTGTGTGTGTGAGTGTGTGTGTGTGTGTGTGTGTGTGTGTGTGTGAGTCGTCCACATTAACACTCAGCCCCATGTGTGATCTCCTCCTCCTCCTCCTCCTCCTCCATCACAGAGCGTCGGCTGGAACCCGTCCAGCAGGTGGACGTGGAAATCCTCACGCTGACTCATCCAAGCAACAGTGAGAAAACGAGATGTGATCCATAGAAATCTGGTCAGAGGTCAAACGGAGAGAGAGAAGGGTCAGAGGTCGTGGAGCTGGAATGGAATCGGACAGTTAAATGTTTGTTCCGCTCGGTGAGGCTCCGTGTGTTCAGGTGTCGAGTCTTTTGCTGTTGCAGATGTTTTGTGCGATCAAACGCCACAGGAGGTCATTGGTTCTGTCCCGCTACAGCTCAGAATTCTATCACACTTGGCGGAAGGATCAGTGAAGTGCTTTGATGTAGATCTTTGGCTCTCTTCCTTTGATGTTGTGGCGACGGACTGTACGGCAGATCTATGTGCCGTGTTCTGTGTTTCCGCCTCGAAAGCGTTGAAGCGAGGCGTCGTCCTCTGCCTCGGTGTCGTTCTCTCTCTGAAAACGAGCCGGAGGCGCCTCATTGTTTTTGATCTCGTATCTAAAGACAAAAGAAACCCTCGCCCACCTGCTGGGCCGAGAGATGTGAAACGCAGTTGATTCTCTTTTGCAAATGAGAAAACCGTTTGAGCCTGTTGTCAGAAACATTGCGCCTCACGCCGCGGACGCAGACTCACACAGAGCGGGGCTTTGATTTCAATCTTTGTCTTAGTTTGTACTGCTTTGTAGTTTCCTTTGAAGAAGAGGAAGAATCATCAAGTGGAAGTGAATGATTTTCACTGCGGAGGAAAGTGGGAATGACTCGTCTGCACCTCCTCTCTTTGGTTTTCAGTCCTGACGGCCCACCTGTGAATGAGCCAATCACAAATGGCTTTACACCAGGGCTGTCATATACGCCCCAGTTTGGTCGCAAGTGGGCGGGACTAGTAAAATCACAGCTTTATAACCTATAAACTCCCATTTTTTCCCCTTTCATTTGAGTGCAAAATGTACATTCTGAGACATTTAAAGGTGCAGTGTGAAAGATTTCTTGTGACCTCTAGTGGTGAAGTTACATGTTGTATCTATCACCTCTCCCGTCTGAACGTGCAGGAGAATCTGTGGTCGACTTCATTCAAACTCATGAGATGTTTCGCATGTCCACTCTGGGTTTCTGTAAAAAAAACATGGCGGCCCCCGTAGAGAGGAGCCGCCCCTCACGCAAACATACATTAACTGGCTCATTTAAGGGAAACGGAAACAAAAAGACTCCGAGGCGACTGTGAAAATGTCAGTACGTAATATTATTTACGACCTGTTGAAGTGACAAAAATCCTACACACTGCACCTTTAATGAATTATTTTGTTTACAAAATATTATGAACAACCTTGCTTGCTACTACTTGCACTTTTATGGAAAACCTAACACCCACAGAGGGGATTGGAGCGTCTGGTGGGCCGGGTTCGATCCCCCTGCCCTCCACGTACGGACCCTCCGTGTTTTGTAGTCCAGCGTGTGCCCAACTCCTCCTCTTTGTTCTCTCTGTCCACTTCTCTGTGTAGCGAGATAAGAAACACATGCTTTCACAGCACAACATTTATCTTCTCCTGTCATGTAAAACTTTATCTCTCCTGTTGGTGTTTCATCAAATCTGCCCTAATCTCAGTCCCGGCGTAGAAAGTGTGGAATGGAGCCGTGTCTCTGTCCTGCACCTCGCAAATCAGACTGATGTGGTGAAAATCTCTCCTCGTGAGCCTCATGTGTGTGACACTGTGCACGTTGTGTGTGTGAAACACTTCCCTGAAATATTAGTGCACACACACACTTCCTGGCTCTCTCTCTCTCAGACTTTTCCTTCTATCACGAGTATAATCGTGAAAACTGTAAACGAGGTTCTTAAACGAATAATTTGTATTTTCTGTTATTATTATTTTTTTTAATTCAGTCATAAGCATTTTTATCATTAGTGTTTTATGCACAAAAATATTTTCATTTAAGTTTTATCGATGCATAAATACATATATTATTCATATGAATCACTCTCTATATATATGTTTACATTAATATTTATAATATTTTATAAATCAACTACAATGAGTTATTAATCAAAACAAAACCACTAGATTTTTTGCTGTATTTTTTCTTAGTCTTTATTTATTCATGCATTTATCAAATAAAATTAAAGAATAATAGAATGCACATTTCCACGTCAGTCAGTTGCTGTGAAGTTTCTCTCGCCGTCTTTGACGAGCTGCAGACTGAACTGTCCTGCTGCTGCTCCTCCATGTTTGGACTCTTTGGGGGTTCGTGTCTGTCGTCGACCTCCATCTGAAACTCAGGGAGGAGGAAGATTAGACAGTGGGATCAGAAACAAGACTGGATCCTCAAAGGCGCCAAGAAGAGAAATCCGAAACATTAAGCGCATGTCACCAACATGTTCGTGATTTTGTCTCGACAATCTACTGAAAATCCAACTTCTCTAATTGTTCTGCAGAAATGTGCATTTCTGTTTGTTCCTCTGCAGTAGTGAAAAATTTGGATGTATCCCTCAACAGCACTTTAACGGGAAAAGACAAACAAGTTCTAAATGTTTCCAGAGTGATGGATGCGGAGCCGAGGAGCGTAAAGAGTCTGACGCTTTCAGCTGAGCTGTGGTTCTGCTCTGAAACCCGATCAACTGGATTATTATGAAGTCGTTCGTCCTCTCGACTCAGCGTTTTTTATCGTTTTCATTTCAGATTCCTGCGCGCAGAGGTGCAATAATCCATCCCATAATAGTCAGGGATAAAAAAAAAAAGTCGAATGTTCCTGCACCAGTGAGAGATTTTCACTCATAACAGTTTCCTCGGCTCATCAACTGTAATGTGCGAGGCTTTGAATGACTTGTGATCAAAGAGTGGCAGAGTTTTCCGTATAAGCTCCGCCCCTTTTATTTCTTTTGAGCGTTTTCCTTTACTGCACACGCCCGACGCACTTTAGAATGAGTCAAACGGATCTATTTGAATATCACGTCTATAGGAAGTGATTGGAAAATAAGAAAAAAATATTCAGAAAGGAGCAGCAGCAAGGAAACTAACAAAGAGCTGAATGAATGAATGAATGAATGAATGAATGAATGAGAGTTCAAGTGCTCCTCATGTGTTTGAAGCACACACTCAAACACACTAGCGGGGAAAGTGCAGGCGGCGTGGCGGCTCAATGTTATGCTAATCAGTTAGTTTATAAATAGGATCCTAAATTATCAGCGCAGGGGGGAACCAGGAAGTGACACGCGAGTATTCATACCTACACACACACACACACATGCAATCGGGGGGCGAGCGGCGGAGAGTTTTCCAGACGGCTGACGCCAGCTGCTGTTGATAAAGCTGCCGTGAAAGTCATAAATTACCGTTGTCGTGGTGATTTATTCGTATTAGTTCGTAGCAACAGGCGGCGGAGCAGCGGCAGGTCGTCAGCAGTGCATGCTGGGAGATTTAGGATGTGATGGAACAGAGGAGCGGAAGTGATGACGTGTTTTTGTTGGTTAACCTCAAAGTTCTCCTCACGTTGGTTCCCTCTGTGGGACTTTGTTGCAAACTCCTCCCACTTCCTGCTTCAGACAAAAACAGGCAAAAGAGGCGGGGCACAGGTCGAGCTGGGGGTGGGCCCATGGGCGCTGTCACAGCATCCATAGGAGGTCGTCCCAGGTGTCCCTCAAGAGGCCCCGCCCCTTAATTATGTGCGTTTTCAAACCTGGACGGAAAAAAATAAGCCCCGCCCCCTTTCACGGAAGAACACGTGACTGATTGAGACTGAAACTGAAGTTTGTACCGGACTTTTTAAACATGTTTCTTTCACCTGTAAAGTTGATCATTTTAACATGGGAGTCTGTGGGGATTGACTCAGTTTTGGAGCCTCAAGTGGCCACCCTGTGAACTGCAAGTTTTTCCACTTCCAAGAGAACCAGCAGTGTTAGCATGCTAACTTTTTTCTCGCGATTTCAGAATTAGCTCTGGCAGCACTTTATTCAGGGAATGCACTTTTTTGTTAGCGACATCACTTGCACCACAGTGCGGGACTGTTAGAGTTCGGGTAAACTCTTACCAAGCACTTCCACCCCTGGCCACAGGGGGCGCCACTGGATAGACACTTTACAGCAACACCTTCCCCAGGATTTACTGTACTTCAGTGTTTAACTATTTTACAAAGCGCAAATGCTTTTACATGTACATCTTTGGCTTGAATTCAACCCAAGAGCTACACATGAGTCCCGCGATCCACTGTTGCTAGGTGATGGCTGTTAGCGCGACACTATTCACGAAGATTTGCTAAAAGCGGAACCAGATTCTTGCTTAACACTCGTGCCTATAAATTCTCTGGATAACGTCCAATTACAGGAGTCGGGGTTAATGCGTTCTTGTCGCGTCCCGCCTGCTTGTTACAGTCGGGCCGTTAATCGCTGCCTGCTCTTGTGAGATCGAATCCCAGCGTGTGTCCGCCATATTCCAGCAGCGCGGAGTGAAATGAGCACTCGCTGTCGGCAAGAACAGGTAATTAGATTTTATTTTCTCCGCTGATCCGCCGAGAGGCCGCGAGCGACCGTCTGTAGCTATGGAGATACGGGTTCCCGCTGACTCGGGGAAACAATGACCTTTGTTACCGTAAAGAAATAGTGTTTAATGAGCAGCGCTTGTGTCTGACCCCGTTCTGGTTGATCACATAACGAGCTGCCGCCACACCGTTACTAAACGCCACGTTAATGAGTCTGACTGCTCCATGAAGTCCAAGAAGTCCAAGTCGACTCAAAAGTGAGGCCAGTGTTTTTCTCTCTGACGACCAGCAGAGGGCGACCTCGCCGCTCCTTTCTACTTTTTACTTGATTTACGACGACCCAGATGTACGATATGTAAATAGTACAGAGGTGTTTACACGCCACGCTGTCAAAGGTAGGTTTTCACCTCTGCAGAGCCCAGTGGTCAGGTAGCAAAGCAGACTCTACCATGTTACAATGATTATGCAACCATAGATCCAGATTCCAGAGTTACACGAGTTATTGTAGCAAGGGTTTAGTTAGTACAATCAAGGTCAAAAATATTTTTAAGCACATTGAGAATACATTTTTTTTTCACATTTAAGGAAAAATGCTCGGAAGTTATATTATATAAGGTTTCTAGTAGAACTGTCTGTGTGTCTGTGTGTGTGTGTGTGTGTGTGTGTGTGTGTCACACAGACCTTACAACCTCTTTATCACGTTGTCGGGGCGAGCTCCTCCCCTGTCAGAGCTCCACATGGAGTGTCAATGTCGGGTCGAGACTCCGGAAAACATAAATAGACTCAAAGTGAAAAGCGAATAAAACAACGTGGCGTCTTTTCTTTTTTTCCCCTCATATGTGCAACTCATGTAATGAGGGTCAAAGGGCCGCGGGCGACTCCACTGTACAGACGGGAGGAGTAATTCAATTCATGAGGGGAGGGGAGGGGAGGGGCCGTGGCTTTCCATATCAAAGACGAGTGGGAGCATTTTGTTTGAGAGGCACATTTTTTAATTCTGCAAATTCAATATTCTCCTTTTGATGAAACCTCCCAGTGTCTGCGCTGCCTCTCCTCCTGATTGGAGAGTCGAGGGGGTTTCCAGACAAAAGGGACGGGGCATGGGATCAAGGCCCTGCAGGCGAACATCAGCTTTCTGTGAAGGAGGAACCTTTTGGGGTGTGGAGGGAGGGAGGGGGGGTGAAGTGTGCAAAAAGAAAATCTCTCAGACAGGGAATCCCTGGAGGTGCAGTTGGGTTGATGATGCCTGGGGGCGTGGCCATGTCAAACACGGGGCGGGGGGGGGGGGGGTTACGGGTGTTTAAAGTGTGACCCCCCCCCGCCCCATGTCAGGACGGCCGACCGTGGCGCCGGCCCCACCACACCATTCCCGCTCACCAGAGCAAACGTCGATCACATCAGACGCATTAAGAAGCTAATTGCCCCCCTCGGGTGGGACTGTTCATTATCTGAGCCAGTGCACAGAGCTCAGTCAAGCAGCAGCAGGAGCGGAGGCCACGGCAGGCTGACACATACGGGCATGGTCAGTGGCTCCGTGCGCCACATGCGGGCGGGCGGGCATCAGGCGCCGACAAGACTCGTGGTGGCAGCGAGCTTCCAAGCCGCGCGTGGTGGTTTCCCCTCTGTAAACAAGGAGCCCCCTGTGCGAGAGAACGCCGGCTTCAGACTGCGCAGCAATTACCGGCTGCAGCTCGGCTCCTTCTTCTTCTCCGCAGCAAAGGGAACCTGCTAACGACCGTATTCCGTCTCACCCTCGCTCCAAATGATGCATTTTGCAACAAGAAAAATAAAATAAGATAAAAAAAAGGCGCGAGTGAAACGGCGTTCCCACCCCGGGCAGAGCCAGTGTGCGCAGTGAGAGGCGTGTTGTGAGCATCAGAGCAAGTCTTTGAAAAGAGTAACACCTTGTATGCAGGGCGGGCGGCAGGATCCACGTTGGACGGCGTCCAAGCGGAGGACGCACTGGCAGGTGAGCATTTAATGCCATTCACTCCCCCCCCGCCCGCCGCCACCTCACCTCCCTCCCCACCCCCCCCCCCCCCCCCCCCCCAGCTGGAACACAACAACAGAACCCCCCCTCCCCTTTGAGCTCCCAACAAATAACTTTCCCCCTACTTAGCCAACGTGTGTCTTTATTTCCTCACACAATTGAGTCATGATGGGATTAGCCATTGTGTGCACAGCTGCAGTCACAGGATTAGGGATGACTGGGGATGATGGCAGAGAAAACGCCATTCTAAACGACCGCACAATGCCAGGCGCGGGGCTGCTGCTGCTGCTGCTGCTGCTGCTGCTGCTGCTGCTGCTGCTGCTGCCGGGCGCCAGCGTCGAAAGCTGCTCCCAACACCTGAGATACAGTTTGATCAACAGGGATGAAATCACAGGACACGGGTCTGTGCAAGACGCTTGGACGGGGGCTTTATAACAAATCGGATTCTGGGCGCAGCTGTAACACTGCATTGTCAGCTGCTAATCTGAGACCAGGTCACAGGGGTCACACCGTCACTGCCACCCAGGTGACGCCATTAGATCTTTACCACAGGCGGCAAATCCACAGGATCGAAGGAGGCACACATGGAGGTTTAGTATCTCGCCCAAGGATATGGGATGGGGGAGGCAGGAATCGAACCTCCGACCTTCTGGTTACCAACCCTTCAAACACGGCCGCCAATGTAGCTATAACCTGCTCCAGGTAAATACACTGAGAAGCATCCGTTTCTCCATTCTAGGCTCATGTAAAGACAGCTTGGTGCAACATGGCCGCCCTCATACCAAGGACGCACTCCTGATGTAAATATGAAGAACAATATTTTCAGGCCCATAGAAATACAGGAGAATACATAAACACTATTCCGCACCAATGTATATCATTTCCCCTAGATTTGACACCCTGGACCTTTAAAGGTGCAGTGTGTAAGGTTTGGTGACATCTAGTGGTGAAGTTGCATGTTGTATCCATCACCTCAACCATACGCTTCTGAGCAGGCAGGAGATTTAAAAGATGTTTATGATATCCACTGCAAAAACATGGCAGTCCCCGTAGAGAGGAGCCACTCCTCGTGTAAAGATGCATTAATGGGCTCATTTAAGGGTAATGGGGAAGAATAATGCACCAAGGTGATGGTGAAAATGTCAGCAGGCGACTATTTTGTAATATTGATTTCTACCAACATGAAGTGACAAAGAAAATGACCCGAATCTTACACACTGCACCTTTAAACGTCTGAATAATCCCACTCAGTCACAAACGCCTTCCAGCAGCCTTCAACAACCTGTGCAATCACGCTGAATACAAGCTGCAAACTATTAAATGACAGACAGACAGCATCTCGGCCAATGGGTTCACAGACGTGCATAGATATGGAAACTGTAGATGTGCTACTTTACTTTTTTTTTGTTTATTTTTTGTTGTTTTGT